>JABSTR010002569.1:0-23981 GCA_013339765.2 Haemaphysalis longicornis
TCTTAGGGTGTTTTTTGACATTGAGAAGGCCTATGACACCGCTTGGCGTTACGGCATTCCTAGTGACCTCATGCCATTCGGTGTCTAGGGTAACATGTTAAACACCCTTGTTAGTTACTTGTCGGAGAGAACATTCGCGTGAGAGTCGGTTGTGCACTCTCAAGGGTTCCAGTGCAAGAAAACAGCGTGCCTCAAGGTGAAAGGTAAGCTGCATTTTTATCATAGTCAACATGGACTCTCTTGGAAAGGCATTGCCACCTACAATTTCTTATTCCATGTATGCAGAAAACGTGCAGATATCTTTTAAATCATGTCACATGTCAATCTGCGAACGTGAAGTCCAGCTTGGGGTCTAGAAACGTGCCGGGTGGGCGGACAAGAATGGTTTTAAACTGATTCCAGCAAAAAGTAGGGTCCATCCGGTCCCAGACATTACTCTTAATGGCGTGTCGCTCCTGTGAACAAGGAGCACAAGTTTTTAGGCATTGTGTTTAACACAAACTCACATTCATTCCTCAAATCAAGCAACTGAAGCATAAATGTCTCAAAACAATGAATATCCTTAAGGTCCTCTCACACCCATCGTATGGTGCGCACAAAGAACTCCTGCTCCGCCTGTATACAGTCTTGGTTGGGTCAAGGCTGGACTATCGCAGGGTGGTGTATCGGTCGGCGACAAAACCAGCATTAGGAATGCTCTATCCAGTGCTACACTTGGGTCTTTGCGTTGATTCGGGTGCTTTTCGCACTAGTCCGGTCCAAAGTCTGTATGTTGAGTGTAACAAGTAGTGCCTTGAGGACCAACGAACTTACATGGACTTGCTCTATGCTTTTAAAATGCCATCGCTGAACAACCATCATTTTAAAACTGTGTTTAACGATGCATCCACATCTCCTCGGTTTGTAAATCCTAGCCTAGTACCACCCTAGTACTAGGTTCCTAGTTCCACCCCTTATGAAATCTGCCGAAACAGTGTAACCGTGTTACTCTTGCGATGGCTCGAACGGCAACGGGAATTCGTCCGAGAACGGCAGCGCCGTCGCGACGCCTATTCTACCGTCCGCCCAAATGAATTAGTAGTGAAACGTCGGTGGCGGTAGGCTCCCTTCCTTAGCAAAAATGGAAGAAACCTGCCCCTGCGAGACTACTGCGCCAATTAACAATGTCTCAGGGAACCGGTTACTGCGACGCCGGCGGCGGGTCTGGTAACCTGCTCCTACGCCTGCGCAAAGAGTAAGAACAAAAGAAAAAAAAGGAGGGGAAGTGGCACTTATTAGGGCGGCCAGATAGCGTCACACGCACTTTACCTTAAATAGGCTAGCGGCATCTGTCGCGGAAAGGAGTAACTGCGCGACTGCTACGACCGGAATTCCTGGTTTCAAGCACAATCTTCAGCGACAGGACCATAGACATATTATCTCTCTGTTCAGTACAAAGGAGCCGCATCCCTCGACAGGCTTCAGTGGGCATGGGAGCGGCGCCAAAGGTGTCGCACATAGCGGTGTTGTCATCAACACGCAGTTCGAAAGACGCATTTATTAGACGCTAGTAAGAATGATGACCCTTTCTTATGGCTGTTCCCTTACCCACGGGTCTTTTGTGAGACGGTTGCTGAGCGTTTGTGATGGCCTCATTGTTGTTGTGTTCAGATGACATGGAAAGCAACCCTACGACTACTACTCTCCCTGAAACATTGTTGGAATTTGAATCGCTTCCCCACAACGCTCCCACACAAACGAAAATTGTGTTTAAATCGCATTTGAAAGGTCGGCACCGACTGTAAATATAGTTCCTGTACATCGCGTAGCGTAAGAGTTGCGCATCTGATTGCTATATGCCGTGGGTTCCACTTTTCTGCAGCAAAGCCCGATTGCTGCGCACAAGACACGGTTTTCAGTCAGTTATGCTCAAGTGACCGGCGGCGGCGGCCGCTAAGCTGATAAGCATCCGTCTATCCCAGCCGTCGAGCTGTCATGCAGTTCCTGACAGGCGCATGCGCCGACTCCTCCCCACCGCTGCCACTGGCGCAGCGGCACAGCGGCGGGTCGCACGCGCGTGACGGCTGGCTTTCCCGCATGACTTTAGAACTGCAGATGGCGGATGGACGCGCAACTCTGCTCCCCTAGGGGAAAACTATATACAGGAACTCTGACTTAAGGGTTTTATTTTATTGCTCATTGGTTCGTAAATGATGGGGAGGGAGCGCGCTGCGGTCGCCTTGGTGTGTGAACGTTCCACGTCGGCTCTGCTCTTAATGTCCAATTATGCAGTGTTAATTATTTCCATCCACGAAGATTTTAGTACCATCGTGTTCGGAAAGGTGTGGGTCATCGACTGACACCGGATTTTCGGCAAGAGGTGCGGTTTTCACCAATTTATCGCACTTTTCATTTTCGCCGCCGGCGTGGCGGGGCTAAGCCTAACGCGCTAGACGAAGGCTACGCCTAACTGCCGGCGTCTCGCCGGGCGGGATGGACGGAGCCGCGTCTACCTTTCCAGCAATGGCGGAGCTCGTGACCCAGATGTTCGTGCAAGTCGAGGGAGAAGATATTACGCCCGAAGAGTTCCACAAGTCCAGCGGATGGCTTAGCGCCGGCGGGAACGGCAAGACATCGAGACGGCGAGGAGACCAAGGTGAGCTGGCTGACCTTCCCGGCATTGAGAGTTCGGCGCTTGACAGCAAGAAGGACAGGGGCAAGAGCGTGAGGAGAGAGGTTATTCGGGCCGCCCGCATGCCAAGTATGCCCGCAGAGGAGATCAAGGTTGTGGTGCGACCCCGCGGGGGGTTAGACATAGCAAAGAGTGACCCGGCGCGTGTGGCGGAGGCCATCATGGCGGCTGCGGGTATTACCGAGAAAGCGGAGAGGGCGGAAGACATGATGTGCCCTAATTTTCTTCAAAACATCGTGGTGATCAGCACGCCGAGCATGGCGAGGGCGAAGAAGTACGTCCAAGTAGGAGAGATAGAAGTTCTAGGCAAGAAGCATGAAGTCAACGCGTACGGGACGACCGCACATGGCACCGTCAAAGGAGTAATTAGGGGTGTCCCGGTAGAAGATTCTGAGAGCAAACTCAACGAACAGATTGTGACAAAGTATAACCCTACTGCAATAGGGGCCAAGCGCATTGGCACGTCGAGGACGGTTATTGTCGCTTTCGAGGGCGAGAAGGTTCCAAGATTTGTGAGGTACGGGTCTATGCTTTACAAGTGTAGCCTGTACAGGAAGCAAATTGAGGTATGTAGGTGCTGCGGTACAGTTGGACACCGCGGCGACGTATGCCCGACTCCCAGCGCGAAGGTTTGCCTGGCCTGTGGGGTCAGTAACCCAAGGGAAGACCATACATGTGTACCCAAGTGCAAGTTGTGTGGCGAGGGTCACCCAACGGGTGACCGAGCCTGTAAATCAAGATACAAGATTCCGTACGTAGTAAGAAAAAGACGTTGGGAACGAAGAAACGTCGAACAACAACAAAGGCAGCAGCGGCAGCGGACGCCGTCACCGGGCTCCTTCCCGCGGCTTGGAAGCGCAGGTGGCGTGAAGACACATGACACAAGCCGTGGACGACGTGCATCGCGAGGTGAGTCAGCACCTGCGGTCAAGGTCACGCGATGTGTCACGCGAGTCTATTCGCGAAACAATGGCGGTGGACAGAAGCAGCCGCAGCAGCTCCACGCGGGGGTGAGCTGGGCGACCGCCGCGCAGGGCAACAGCAAGACAGCAGCGAACGGATACAAGAACGACCAGGGTTACGAGCAACTACGGAGGGCCAACGATCAACTAAGAGTAACTAACGAAAAGCAAAGGGCAACTATCGAGATGCTGGCGAAGCGGCTGGCAGAGGTGGAAAGAAGACTGGGGTGTCAACAGTCACAACCGCAAGGGCAGCAGCCATGGCATCAAGGGCAGACAAGGCCAGCGGACACAGAGGTGGCGGTTCCAGCGCAGCAGAAGCAGGTATAACAGCAGAGAAAAACAGAGCAGCATCAGGAAAAAGTTGCGGCATCGCAACAGCTACCTATGGAGGTCGCCGGAGACGAAGAGGAAGAAGAGGCATCCGACGCGCCCAAAAAGAAGCCACGCAAGTCAACAAAGGTCCACCTCGAAGTCCAGCTCGAGAAACTAACGGCAACGGTCGCTGCTCTGACGACGGTGACGGAGCAGAAGGCGGGGACAGCGGAGCAAAGGTTCGCCAGACTTGAGGAAACGATTACTGCAATGGCGAATTTGGTTCAGAACTTGAACGCGAGGTTCGAGCTGGTTGAGCAAACGCTAAAGCCCATAGTAAGAAGCCCGGTGTTTGCGGCGCAGTTCGTCAACCACCCGTATCTACAAGACCAAGTGCAGCAATCAGCAGAGCAGCAACCATGCCAAGACGGTCCCATCGCACAGTAAAATCGGGGGCGGCGACCACGTCGCTCACGATCTGGCAGTGGAATTGCCAAAGCCTCAACAACAAGAGAGCGTCGCTCCAGCAGCATGTGCGGGGCGCGGCGAAGAAGCCAGACATCATCATGTTACAAGAAACGGTGGTGAAGGACCCTACCTTGCCGGGGTACAGGGCCCACGCTGACACGTCCGGTCGGCGAGGGGTGTGTACCCTGGTAAGGAAGGGCTTAACCGCCATTGAACATCAACTACACAAAGGCAAGAAGAGCAAGTGCGAGCAAGTGTGTGTCGAGATCGCGCCAGGAAGGCTAGGGCGCGTGCGTAAACGTATATGCTGAAATGCTGTAAGCACCGAGGCGCCGTTTTCTTGGTGAACGTATACAGCAACCCGAAAGACCACAGCCAGAAGTTCAAGACCCTGATGAGAGCGGCGAGCAAACAAGCCAAGAAAGAGACACTGGTGGTGGCGGGAGACTTCAATGCCTCGCATCAAGCGTGGGGCTACATGTATAATACGGCCAAAGGCAAAGACCTGATGTACGACGCAACCGAGCAGGGTTTCACCCTGATCACTCACCCCAAGCAACCAACGCGGACGAGCGGCTCCTCGACTCAACGGGACACCACGCCGGACCTGACCTTCGTCAAGAACGGGGGAGAGGTGACGTGGCGTAACACCGGGAGGACCTGGGGAGCGACCACTACATCTTGGAGATCGAGCTGGTCGGCGGCGGCGGCCGCAAGATGGAGCAGAGGTGGACCGACTGGGACGCTTTTCGCAACCATAGGCGAGAAGACCCGGTGGCGGTAAAAGACATTGTTAATATCGAAGAGTGGACGGCCGGCATCAAGGAGGACGTCAAGCGAGCTACAAAGTCGATCGAGACTCACGATGACATACCGAGTGTCGACAGCAAGCTGGCGCACTTGATCGAGGCAAAGACATCGATCAAGGAGCGGTGGAAGAAGCAGAAGTGGAACAAGAAGCTGCGGAAGAAGGTGACTGAACTGAACCGCGCGATTGCGAGGCACAGCGCGTTGCTCTGCAGACAGCAGTGGGACGAGCTGTGCAACCGCATAGATGGCAGCTTGCATCAGGGCAAGGCCTGGTCGTTGATCCGCCATTTATTGGACGAAACCAAGACCAAGTCGTTCCAGCAGAATCGCATGGCTCGGGTCATGCACGAGGCCGAAAAGAGCCTCGGCAGGGACGAGCTGATTAAGAGGCTGAGTGCCAAGTACCTACCTGAAACGCGGGCCGAGCAACACCCGGCATACGCAGGGGTCTCGAACGAGAAACTAGATCGCGACATCACGACGGCCGAGGTCAAGACCGCTCTGCGGGAGCTGAACACCAGGTCGGCGGCGGGACCAGATGGAGTTTCGAACAAGGCCCTGCGAAATTTAGATGACCTGTCAATCGAGGCGCTTACGAGATACTACAACGTGTGCTGGCGGAGTGGCAAGCTACCGATGCAATGGAAGAAGGCGAAGGGTATTGATCCCGAAACCGGGCAGGCCACCAGGCATCGAGAACTTACGCCCCATCTCGCTGACTTCGTGCGTGGGGAAGGTCCTCGAGCACGTGTTGGCGAACCGCTGGCAAGATTACCTAGAGCAAGAGGGGCTGTATCCTGACTCGATGATCGGGTTTCGGAGGGGCCTGAGCACCCAAGACGCGATGATACAACTGAAACAAGAGATCATCGAGAACGAGACGAGAGACAGCAGGGTGATCCTAGGATTGGACCTGCAAAGCGCCTTTGATCGGGTCAAGCACTCGGCCATCCTGGCGCAGGTGACGAAGCTCAACATGGGCGAGAGAAGTTATGAATATATCAAGAACTTCCTCTCGGGGCGAAAGATCGAGCTGTTCGCAGGAGAGATCGAGCTACCAGAACGAGATATTGGCAGCGTAGGCACGCCCCAGGGGTCTGTTATCTCACCGCTGCTGTTTAACATCGTCATGATCCGGGTCGCCGAAGAGGTGGCTGGCGTCAAGGGCGTCCGGCATACCATCTATGCTGACGATATTACGCTGTGGACGACCGGCGGCACGGACGCCAGTATTGAGAGGAGGCTGCAGAGAGCAGTCTCGGCTATCGAAGAGCGGCTTGACGGGACGGGCCTGCAGTGCTCGCCATCCAAGTCAGAGCTCCTGGTGTACTCGCCTCGCAAGACCGGGCGACCTCTGTTGCCCCCGAGAGAGTGCGATCGCCTGGTTCTGATCACTAAGACCGGTCAGAGAATTCCCGAGGTTCCTGAGATCCGGGTGCTGGGCATGCTGATCAGCGGCAACGGCAGCAAGGATACTCTGATGAAGAAGTTGGCGATCAAGACAGCAAGTACCCTGCGGCTGATCCAGCGCGTGTCGTCCAAGCAGGCGGGCATGCGTGAGGAAGGGCTCGCGAGGCTGGTACAATCCTTCGCTGTCAGTCACATAGCGTACACGGCGGCTTACCACAAGTGGTCGCAGACGGACAAGAACAAGATTGACACCATGATCAGAAGGTTGTACAAGCGAGCGTTGGGGTTGAAGGAGTCAACGAACACCGAGCGGCTGATGCAGTTGGGCGTTCACAACACTCTGGACGAGCTCATCGAGGCGCAGCTGGCGGCACAGCGAGAGAGACTGGCGGGGACCAAGACGGGCCGGGCCATACTCGAGACCTTGGGGTACGGCTATCAGGTCACGGGGAGGCAGCTTCACGAGCTCTGTGATAAAGTTCGAGAAAACGTGCGGGTGAGTCCCATCCCGAAGAACGTACATCCAGAGCACAACCGGGAGCGGAGGCGAGCCAGGGCCAAGTACCTCATCGAGCAGTACAGCGGTGACCCGAGAACGAGATACGTGGATGCAGCAGACTACGGAAAGGGCAGATACGCAGCGGTTACCATCAATGCGAGAACGGGGGAAGTGTCCACGTCAGCGAGTATGCGGTGTCTTTAATGCAACCGAAGCAGAGGAGATCGCCATCGCCCTTAGCAATGGCCGAGCCGTGGTGTGACACCGTACTAAGCGATTCGCTAGAAGACGTCCGAAACCTAGCGAACGGCCGGATCAGTGACAAGGCAGCCAAAATAATCGAACGAGTGGTTCCGCAGGAAGAAGAAGAGTGGAAGTAAGGTGAATCCCTGCGCACGCGGGTGAATGCTCTCCGAATAAATCCACACAACGATACGGCCCACGGGGAGGCGCGCGCTATTACTCACCGCGCTCCCAATGCGGAGAGTCGTCCCGAGTGCGAATGGTGGCCGGAGACCAAGAACCGAGCGAGAGGCTATGGCGAAACACTCAAGAACATGCGGCTTTCGAGAAGGGCGTACCCGGCCGCCACATCGGTCTCTGCGTCGCGAGGAAGCGGTGTGGCTAAGAAGACTCCACACGGCGTCGGTCACATCACCGGCAGCGTTACATCAGATGTTCCCGGACGAATACCCCGAGGCCCTGTGCAGTGTGTGCAAGAAATGACCGGCCAACCGGTGGCACGTTATGTGGGACTGTGCCACCGAACCGGACATTGCCAGTTTTGAGAAGTATCCAGCGAAACTTCAAGGAGCCATTGAGTCAGCTAGCAAGATAGATAAAAAATGTGCCATCCAGCAGACCTTCACCGTGCTTGAAAGGCATGGGCTCAGAAAAGGAGCTAGTACTGAGTAGGGCTGCAAAAGGAGATGCAACGTTAGGCCGCGTTGAGGCGGAGCCGTATATCGGCCCCCACCTACTGCAGGATCTTTGTCAAAAAAGTCTTTTCCAATCCAATCCAATGGTAAATGATGGGTTCTTACAGCTAGGTGTGTGGCTAACATCAAATCGGCTGTAACTAAATGCAGACAAAAAATACCCGTCGTTCCGGTCAGAACGAACGAAATGGTGTTTGGTAAAGTTTAACTGGAGGCGCTCGCCTAAAAAACTGCCAGATTATTGTCAAGATGGTCGATATGTTCCCGTAAAGAAGGGAAGAACAATGCATCGGTGATGCAAGACAAGTCATGCAATTTAATCTCCGAAGTAGGGCATCCATAATGCGTTAGAAGGTCGCCGGTGCGTTACAGCCTAATTTAAACTGGTAGAGGCCGTCATGTGTTTAAAAGCTGTTCTTTATTCGCGTTTTACTTTGCCGACGGAAATTTTCCAATAACCGGAGTCAAAGTCCATAGAAGAAAACTATTTGGCTCCATGTAGACAGTCCGGTGTGTCAGCGAAACAAGGAACGAGTAGACGCCCTTCTCAAGACCAAGTTACACGACGGATCAAATCACTGATTCGGACGGCGGAAAGAGTAGCGTGTGATGCTACGTCACCGATTTGTGACCTCAGCGAACGGACCACGGATAACGTGATCTTACAATGTGAACATTATTTCCGGAAAGTTCGCGAATCCAGTAGACAACTGCATAATTAAACTGTGTTTCTGTTGGGAAGGAACCTTGACAGTTTATCAATCATAAATCCCTGGTCGGGGCGGCAGGCGTATCAAGATCGCCACCACGCTTCCTTTGTTGACGTTTTAGGGCGCAGCCTAAAACTTCTCCCGTTCGCGGACTGAGCCGCGTCACCGTCGTCGTGACCGACCGAACGAGCGATGGCTGGACAGACGACTGAAAGGAAACGCGAACGATGAAAGAAAGAAAAGGAGGAGAGTGTTGCGAAATTGGGAGGGTAGGGCAGTTCGCCGTGGCGGCGCTCGCCAGCGATCTCCGAAAGTGTGCGGTGGGGGAGGGTAGGGGGCAGTATGCTGTGCTGGCACGAGGCGTTCGACGGCGCGACACTTGGAGATAACGTGAAGGGGGCGTGCGCGTGACTATGATGTGCGTTCCCTTAAGACGCAGTTCGCGGTCCCTTCCTGAGACGCACTTCGTGCCGCCGACGCAGAGGCTCATGATTGCTGCCGGCGAGAGAACCCACAAGTGAGTGCTGCCTCAGCGCACTGCTACTGCACGCAAATATAGCATTAGGGAGTATCGTAATCGCCAGCAAACTTTTTATTTTTTTTATGCTCCCGGGCCCTCTTCCAGCGGGACGCGTTGCACGCGTGCCAGGGTGCAGGACAGTACGGGATTTCCGTGGCCGGAGCACTTGACCTGCCATCCACAAGCACGTGTAGGCGCAACACTGATCGCAGCGTTGGCCAATGCCTACCCGGCGGTGATACCCTAACGACAAGGGAAGCAAGCCCGCAACAATGGTGCTGCTACGTAGACAAGCGGAAAAATTCATACTGGAGCTAATGAAGCAAAAGCGAAGGAAGTAGAACCTCCAAGAAACGCAGAACAAGAAGACATGGACTTTGAATCTACCCTGCATATAAAGGTTCTTATCTAGTGAGTACGTGATATTATGCGGCTCAGTATAGTCGAGCTCGGCCTACATTGCGGCCATCAACGCGCAACATCCCCGCACCGACGTTTTCGGTCGTACTCTATCTTTGCCACTACGCTCAAACTTGTTGCTTGTTTCGCCGCGCGCAGGCAGTCTACGCGTCGAGAGTATGTTCTGTCCGTCCACGCGACCGCCTTCTCGCTTTATCCTTCGTGACCACGCTTCTTTGAGCCGGCCCGACCGTTGACGTTTCGCGACGTCACCGATCCGGCTGCCGACATGTCCGTCGTGTGAACTCTTCTTTAGTAATGGCATTAAGGTGGCGCTAATCTACACAGAAACGCTCACCAGCCCTTATTTTTGCGAGGACGAGAGGGGAAGCCCATAGTCACGTTCTCCCCTTCTCTTCCTCCGCTTTCGCCTTGCTGGAGGAGCAGCAAAAGGATGCTGCTGACACGGGAAATGAAGACGAGGAGGAGGAGGAATAAACATTTATTCAGCTGTATTAGTTCCGTTGTGGGAGGCCTCCTTAATCCAGGAAGCCTTGGTCCTTGGCTTCCCGGCGGGCCCTGTCCACCAGTCGTTGCTGGTCTTGAGGGCGTGAGGTGGTCAGCTAGTCCTCCCACTGCTCCAGTGTTGGGTTTGGTTGGGGGGTTAATGATGGCGATTGTCGGCACTCCCAGACCATATGGTAGAGAGTGTTGGGTGTGGGGCAGTGTTGACAAGTCAGAGTGTATGTTGTTGGGTAGTTGGCATGGAGTAGTGTTCCGTGGGGGTAGGTGTTAGTTTGCAGCTGTCTGAGGGTAATGGCGTCCTCTGTGGTCATGTTGGGGTGTGGTGGGGGGCAAATGCGGCGCTGCAGTCGGTAATGGGCGAGGACATCCGTGTATCTTCTTGGAATGCCATCGCTGGAGGTCATCGATCTGTCTGCCAACGAGGGGAAGGCCCGGAAGGTATGCTCGCGGGCAGCGCGCATACCGGTGGGCTCTGTTCGGGCGGGCTTTGTAGATTGTTCAGGATGCGGATGGCTTGACCAGAAACACGACCTAGTTGGTAATTGCGGCAGGCGGTTTTGGAGTCTGTGATCACAGTGAGGTAGTCTGAGCCCGTGGTAGCAGCGAGGGCGATGGCAATTTCCTCTGCAGACTCTGTGTCAGGGACTGGGATTGTGGCCGACGTGAGTTCTGTGCCATGGTTGTTGACAACGCTGATGGCATGCGCAGACTTTCGAGGGTACCGGGCAGCATCTGTGTAGCGGACCGCTGGTTTGTTGTCTCCGTAGGATTTTCTGAGGGTGATGACCCTGGCCTTTCTTCGGTATGCATTGAATACGGGATGCATATTTCTGGGGATTGGAGCAACGGTAATAAGTTGGCGTAGAACCAGGGGAAACGCTTTTTACTATATAATGTCACGTGTGTATCGTAGCCAAACCGACGTAGCGTATGACGACCCGTTTTGGTGAGTTTAAGTCTTTCAAGTTGGCTGATTTTGTGAGCTTCAGCGAGTTCCTCCCAGGTGTTGTGCAGACCAAGTTTCATTAGCTTGTCGGTAGAAGTTGTGGGAGGTAGACCAAGTGCAAGCTTGTAGGCCTTCCGGATAAGGACATTCAGTTTGTCGCGCTCGCTATTCTTGAGACTGAGGTATGGAGTGCCGTAAGTAATCCTACTGATGTTTAGGGCTTGGGTCGAGCGTATTATGTCGTGCTCTTTGATACCATGGCGTCTGTTGCTTACGCGGCGAATGAGATGGGTGACTTGAATTACTGTTTCTTGAACTTTTTGGATGGTTGCAAGGCCTGCTCCGTCTCTCTGTAATGTTAAGCCAAGAATCCGTAGGGTATTAACCAGGGGTATGGGGTTACCATTGACTGAGAGTTCAAGGTCGGGTATGGGGGTGGGTGGGCGACCTTTGCTGCGTTTCTTGAGCAGTAAAAGTTCCGATTTGTCAGGGGCACAAGAAAGCCCGCGAGCTCTGAGGTATTCTTCCGTGATGGTTATTGCTGTTTGGACGGCGTCTTGTTGCTCTCCTACTGAGCCTATACGCGTCCAGATAGTGATGTCGTCTGCGTACAGCGCATGTCTGATTCCTGGTATCTTGTTCAGGAGTGGCGGTAGCCCTCGCATTGCCAAGGTAAAAAGCAGTGAAGAAATGACAGAACCTTGGGGGGTGCCTTTTGGTGGTGTTTTTAGAGTTGCCGTGCGGAGTTGTCCCACGCCAATCGTGGCCGTGCGGTCGGTGAAAAAGTCGCGCACATAACGGTAGACGTTCTCTCCGCAGTGGGTAGATTGCAGGCCTTCGAGTATAGCTTGATGGGTGACATTGTCAAACGCGCTTTTGACGTCAAGTGCGAGAATGGCGCTCTGCTGCTGAGGTTATCTAATAAGTCTTCTTTAATTTGAAGAAGGATGTCATGTGTTGAAAGTCCGGGGCGAAAGCCAAACATGGTGTGCGGGAAGTACTCCTTGTCTTCCAAGTACGGTGATAGTCTGTCGTGCACCATGTGTTCGTAGAGTTTGCCCACGCAAGAGGTAAGAGAAATTGGGCACAAGTTGCGGAAGTTAATGGGTTTGCCTAGCTTGGGAATCATGGTGATGTCTGCATGTTTCCACTGCGCCCGTAATTGTCCTCGCTCCCAGCTTTCATTGATGTATTGTAGGAGGCTGTCAATGGTTTTATAGTCAAGGTTTCGCAGTGTTCTATTGTTGATTCGATCGTGTCCTGGTGCTGTATTGCGGGTCAGTTTGCGGATAGCAGCGATAATTTCCGTCGTCGTAAAAGGGGCATCGAGGTCCGGGTTAGGTCTTCCAGCGTAATCGGGCAGGCCCATGGTCGGGGAAGAAGCGCTAAGAGAGGCGCTAATATGGTGGGTCGTGTTGTCGCGGAGGAGTTCTTCATCGGTACCGGGATAGTTGTGGATGAGCCGCTGGCGGTGGTGTCCTGTAGTTGCTTTGCTTTCCGTGCGCCTGAGCAGCGACCGGAGAATGAGCCAGGTGCGGCGATTACTTAAGGTACCTTGTAACTGATCGCAAAGCTGGTTCCAATTTTGTCGGCTGAGGGTGTTTGCATATTCCTCAGCTTGTTTAGTCAGCTGCGCTATTCGCAGTTTGAGCTTGCGGTTGTGTTTTTGTTTCTTCCAGCGACGTATCAAATTCCGCCGGGCGTCCCAGATATGAAGCAGATGCGCGTCCGCCGCTGGATTGTCCATCGTAAGCTGAACTGTTTTAGTGTGTTCATTAACAGAATCCAATAATTTTTTAGTCCATTCCTCGATATCAGTGAGAATTTCGGGCTGCGCGGACTCACGGAATGCGGTCCAGTTCGTGATCTTCGCTTGCCCGATTCTCTGGGGGATCCGATTATGTTTTACTAGGATGCGAAGGATGTGATGGTCGCTTCCCAGGGTTTCGTCCAGTCTTGTCCATTGGATGTTCTTGATATTGTGGGAGAAGGTAAGGTCGGGCGTCGTGTCACGGGAAACGCTGTTGCCGATGCGAGTGGGCAGTGTGGGATCGGTCCAGAGGGTAAGCTGGTGTTGCTGTGCAGCGTTATGTACATCCGCGCCTTTCTTAGTTGTAATGGTGTATCCCCATGCGGCGTGCGGAGCGTTAAAATCGCCAAGGACGAGCAGTTTGTGTCCATGGGTGAGTCGTTTGGTCGTTCGGAGGAGTTTGTCGAGGCCCACAAGAGATTTAGATGGCGGGCTGTAGATATTGAGGATAAACAAGCTTGGGTGAATCTTGTTGCGTGGTATTCCGGGAGCGATGTGCGTATCATATTAACTTAATTTAATGTGCTCTGTTTCAGTTTCTTGTAGGGCAATAACATCCGGATTGTGTTGCTGGCTGAAGTAGAGGAGGGACTGTCGCTTTCGATTGAATGACCTACAGTTCCACTGCCACACGGTGAGAGTAGGGGAGGTATCTGAGCGGGAGAGGTCGTTAGTCATTGTCGGGTAGTTCGCCGGTTTCTTGCATATGGGCTTCGCGCAAGGGGTGCGATTTCGGCTTTTTGCGCGATTGTTGGTGCTCTTCCTCGAGACTTATAACGCGCTGGTTGAGGTTCAAGCCCATCTTGTCAACTTTGTCGTTAAGAGCTTCTTCGAGACGAGTCATGCGGGCGTTGAGTGTTTCTCCTAACTTCATGATGGTATGGGTAGTGTTCTCGAGAGCTTTGTGGACATTTTCCAAGTGGGACGTGAGGTGTTGCTCTTCCTGTTCTTGAATTGCGTCAGCTTCTGGTCGATCTTCTGCTCTATCATGAGATTTAGCTGCTCAAATGTCGGGAGTGCAGGGACCTGTGGGGCGTCAGGGGTGGGCGGGGGTGCGTCTTGTTGGAGAGGGCGCAGGGTCGCTGAGCTGCTTTGAGATGTTTCAATTCGGGTGATAAGTTGTTCTATTTGGCGTTCTAGGGCTTCGATTCTGCTTTGGGCGGCTTTCTCAATGAGTTCAAGCCTTTTAGTTAATTCCGTGTTTTGGCTACGTAGGGTGCTGATGGTCTGCTCGTAATGTTGGGTGTTGGTGTTTGATGATCTGTCTGGGAGCGGGGAAAGGGGTTCGGAGCAGTGGGGAAGTGCTTAAGGACTTGTGACCAGCTCACCTTGGTGTTGTCTTGCTGTAGCGTTGACCGAGTCTCCTGGGCGGGTGGGCACTGAACGGAGGTGTCTCCGGAGTATTCCGGATACCGGATGAAGCGCTCACGGATGTGTAGAGGTGGCGGGCTTGGTCGAAGGCGTTCTTACAGTCCTTGCCGGCTGTTTCATGTGGTAAATCGCATAATTTGCATTTTGGTTGGCACGAATGATTTGGCTGGGGGTTTTCATCACCGCAAAGCTTGCAGACGTTTTTTTCTGGGTTGGGGCAAACGTCCTGCGGTGGCCGAGTTCTCCACATGCAGAACAGAACTGCACGGATCGTCGGTAGGGGCGGCAGCGGGTGTAGGTGCTTCCAAACTTGACGTAGAAGGGGACATGTGGCCCGTCGAAAGTGATTAGGGCTGATGTTGAGCGTCCGAGCATACGTGCGTGAAGTATTCTAGGACCAGTAGTAGACATCAGGTCGGCTAGGTCTTCTTCAGTTGTACCCGCTTCGATGCCGTGTATTACGCCACGCACAGTGCCGGGTAAAGGCGTTAGATATGGGGAAAGTTCGTATTCCGCCGCGCCGAGCTGAAGGTGGGTAATAGCACTGAGCTTCATGGCATAGTCCTCGTCCGCGGTGCTGGCTACGATGAGGTTTTGGTCCACTGTGTTTGAACAGTGACGTGTGCGTAGAAGTCCTTGATGTGGAAACCACCTGCGACCGCTAAGCCTTGCGCGATGCTTTTATCTGGCCATGCCGACACTTTGAGGCCTGTATGTGGACGATAAACAATCTTGTATTCGTCCTCTGGTAGCTTCGGCAAGATGTATTTTCTCGGACGTTGAGTGGGTATTTGCCAGGGTTAATCGATGAGGGTTGGGACGTGTGGGCGGCCCGGGCTCCTGTAGATTTTTCTGAGGCTTGAGAATGGGTGGTTGAAGTACTAGGCGCATGCTGTTGAGTGGAAGCGATGTTGGCGGCTTGCCGTTGATTCTTCTTTGCATTGCTTCGTTCTCTGAGCACTTGCACCCAGGGGCCAGGACTGTTCATTGTGCGCCGCTGTTTTCATCGAAGTCCATGTTGGCGACGTGTTGAGAGTCACTGCCGGGAGTCGGGTTCTCCGGTAGCATGGGTGGGTCTTGGGTGGTGCGCGTCCGATATCAGTAGTAGGGCGAGGCCCGAAGGCGCGTGCCCGAGGCAGAGGTGCGCCGCGAGCCCGAGGAGGCCGGCGCTCGTGGCACGTGGCGCTCGTCGTTCGTGGCAGCCGTTCCAAATTTGCTTGGTTAGGCTTCGCGAGAGCGCTCGGCGTGGCCGGTGTTCAGTCGAGCGATAGCGGTTGGAAAGTCCACTCACCGGCGAGGAGTTGGGTATGTCTCGAATCGGCTCGTCCCCTAAGGATTACGAGGGCAGTACACTTGGGAAATTCGCACATGTTCTAGCCGCAGTTGCTGACGAAAACGCGGAAGCCCATATATCGAGTGACTGCTCCGCTCAGCCCCCTGGTGGAGTCTCCTCGAAATGAAGACAAACTCGTTATCTGTTTGTACCTTGAGAATGAGAGAACTACGGTACCTGAGAGAACAGAATGTTTAATGCTGCTCTTCCTGTATAGCCAACGTATTCACAAGAGGTTTTATAAACCTTCCCGACATGAAAGATTCTCCTGCAGCCCAATGAAAGAACACTAATTTCCCTTTCGGTAACTCGCAATTAGCTGCAGTCGAAATGACCTCCCCGTTCTTCTTCCAGCCAACTATCCGTTGCAAAACCGCCTCTCTCAAGGCGATCATTCGTCGCCTGCGGTCTTTTGCGGTCCTTGTTTTATTCTTCGTAATTCCGTGGGCCACTCCGACATGCAGGAATCCTCTGCCATGTGGTATCGCTTTGCCATAGTGGTGGAATCATCGCGCCACACATGAATTCGTCATACCCCACACAGCGTTCACTGACATTGTCGGTTATTCAGCGTTGCGCAATCCCCTGGGAATATCTTATGTCCACAACGAACTCGAACGGGTCCCTCGCAGACCGAAGCAATACATGTTATTCAACACTCAGTGTGGCTCGGTGATGAGTCACCTCTCTGTCTCCTGATCGCCGCCGCTTGGTGGGACGGGTGCAATGCAGAGGCAGTGTTGACGCTTGGCGTTCTTTCGAACCCAACACCCATGATCTGGAGGATGGTTCGATAATGCCCTTCGGTAGCATCTTGCTATCCGTATGATGCTGACAAATATGATGCTGACAAATGTGGTGGAATATTCATGAAATACTGGGCTGCAGCTGTAACGAAGAGAGGGATTAACACAAAACACGAAATGATTTGAAAAGTCTTTTGTATGGTTGCCACTCGTCTTAAACTCAAAAGTTCGCCGGAACAAAGCAATACAGCGTTTTATTTAATAAATAAATTCGCCGTTGCCAAATATTTCCAAAGTAGGTACGTCACCTGTTTCGAGGAAGGTCATTACGTTCCGGGCTGTTGTGCCAAGCACTGCCGTGAGCAATTGGCTGGTTCTGCGGGAAAAACGGTGCGATGCCTTATTGAAAATAATGCTTTTCTTTAGCACAGCACAAACAAGACCGACAAAGAGCTGTGTACAGAAGGTGCCGATTACGAGATAATGGCAAAAGTACGCATTCTGTTAACTGGAGCGAGAAAGCATTTTCTCCTCACGGTACGCAACAAAGCTGTCTATAGAATCACTCTAAGGCACCCAGGAAGGAATATCATCTGTGCAACCAAATTGTTTTGCCAAATATTCCACAACATTTAAATTATTGATGCTTTGAGAGTTTGCGCTCTGTAATGCCAAAGAAGTAACGTTAAATTCAAAAAGCTCTCGAAAATATACCTTCGTTCAAGGAATGTTATGCAGATGACGACAGATGTAGGAGGCATGTATTAGATATGATCCTGCTGGCTACCCAGACGCAAATAGACATCCGTTTTCACGAGGAAAAATAACTTGGTTAAATTAGAGGAAACTTCTCTTTCTAAAATAGCTCTTCCCATATAAAAGCTATCAGGGCAGGCGCCTAGTCTCAGATGCTTATCCAAGCTTTCCGAATATGTAATTCATGAGAATATGAAGGCTTGTACTAGTCGAATGGCGTTGTCCTCCTTCAGGACTCTGTTCCTGTTAGCCACCCGACAGAGCAGGGATAGAATTTTGTCTGCGCTGTTCTTGATTTTGCCTACTGCAGCATGCGCCTTGCCGTTGCTTTGCAGGAGGAGACCAAGGATCCGGAATTGCTCCGTTGGTTTTATCTGCGTACCATCTATTGTGATTGAAATAGATGGTACGCAGGGGCACGACACCGCAATGAACGTGGTCATTCACCTTCCGTTCCCACTGCAGGTCCTCTTGCTGTGGACGGCAACAGTGGCCTTGCCCTACAGCGACATCAGCCCTTTTCTGGTGCCCGGTTCCGGCCCGTTCCAGCCCGTTCAAACCTGCCCCTCTCCCTCGCCCATCGACAACGACGGCAACTGTTATCCGCCAATTCTGACTCGGACGCACCACGCTATCTGGCAACGAAGAACCACTATCGCCACCAGGGATCCGCATCAACTATTTATTGCACCGGCCATCGGGTGTCAGTTGGGGCACGACACCGCAATGAACGTGGTCATTCACCTTCCGTTCCCACTGCAGGTTAGTTACCTACCGGTATCAACGTGTTTCCATTCAAACGACCCATTTCTGTTAGCGTTGTCGTGCCCCCCTGACATGTTTGATGGATGGCGTAGATTACTGTGCCAATCACTGCTGTGTTGTTACCCCAATGCTCTCGTAACCTGTCTTCTGCTTCTCCTCTCAGGCGATATTGAACTAAACCCCGGCCCAACTGTCACACTTAAATCCCTTGAAACACTCATTTCCCACTTAGAAGAAAACCACAAGTCTATGTTAGAAGATATTAAACAAATACGCACTGCTCAATCTGCTCTAAACGAAAAAGTCACCCTCTTATCATTTCGAATCGATGCGCTCGAAAAGCCTAACGACCCCAGCAACCCACCCTCAAGCGAAATACTGCCCTCCAGTTCTGCCACAATTATTTCCAAGCTGTCTTCCGAACTCAAAGTGCTCAGTGACAAATGCGATGATTCTGAGAACCTCTTGCGGCGCACGAACCTGCTATTCTTCGGAATAGCCGATTCAAAGGAAGAAAGCTGGTAAGAATCAGAAAACAGGTAGTTGAAATTTGCTCAAGCAAGCTTGAAATAGCCATAAATACCTCTGACATCGAGCGTGCGCATAGGTTAGGCCGCTTTCAAGAAAACAAAAACCGGCCTATACTTGTAAAACTTGCCCGCTTCAAAGATAAATCGAAACTTTTGTCTGCAACGCCCAAGCTTAAAGATACAGAGTTCGCAGTACGTGAAGATTACTCAGCACGCGTCAGACTTGCTCGAAAGAAGCTGTATCTCTACGCCGAGCTCACAAAAAATCAATTCAAAATTCGCTTTGACAAGCTACACATGACAAGAACAGTTTGTTTACGATGCTGAAAGCGATCCCGTAATCAGTTAAGGCATAGCGGTTATCGCAGGCTTCCCTCCCTCTGTGTTCCCTCTCCTCATCCTCTCCCGTCATGCCATATTCCTCGTACATCACCAGCTTGTCACACCTTGAACGTCGCACTAGCTAACGTCAGGAGCTATCTTCCTAAAAAGGAAACTGTGGAAGCCTTCATTGACGATAGCAACACCGACGTCACCGTACTAACAGAGTCTTGGCTCAGCAGCGACATCTCCAACGATGAACTGCTTCACAATCAAGCTAATTTCGCCATCTACCGGGCTGACAGGGTTGGACGAAGGGAAGGCGGCGTCTTAGTTCTAATAAAATCTTGCGTAACCTCGTTTCCCGTTCCCATTAACACCAGTCCATGAAATTCTATGCGTGAATATCACCCTTCTAACTTCAACAGAACATTGTAGTTGCTTGCTACCCGTGCACCTGAGTGCGACAGTTCCTTCATCGACGACTTCCTACTCCGTTCTCCTAGACCTTCAGACTCATATTCCGCACGCTAACTATATAATCTGCGGTTACTTCAACTTCCCTGATATATAGACTGGAATGTTCTTACAGCAACCTCAAGCCAGGCGAAAGAATTCCTTAACCTCACGCTTAACCTAAACCTTACGCAATTCATAGTTCCACTCCGACCCGAGGCGCTAACATTCCAGAATTAGTCCTGTTTCAAAACCTGAGCTTGCCCAGTCATCTCCTGTTATTGATGGAATTAGTGACCACCGTATTATCTTATTACCCTGTCCATCCCCATCCCCTCCGGCAGCCATCCAGGAAATAAAGCTGTGATTACAAGCAAAGCAAACTTCAATGTCATTAATACTGAACTCGAAAACTTGCCCGGGGTGCTCCCAGCAGATCTGTTTATGAAAATTGGCTCTTGTTCAAACAAAAAAAAATTCCTGCGCCTTCCCGCGAGGGGAACACGAGTAAATGCAGAGCATTGGGGCCTCAGTACTGATTGAAGGCAGTGTTGCTTCCATCGCTTCTTCCGTGATGCCGCAGTGACTTAAACACGAGCGACCGCTAGCCGCTATGTTTGCAGCGCGCGCAGTAGAGGGAGAGCAGTACGGGGGGGGGGGGGGGGGGGAGAGCGCGCATGCGCAAGCAGCGCGCGCCCTTCCACGACCCACCGCGCTGCTATCACGCACCTGTTAGGCCGAGACCGCGACGGAGCGAATGGGCTGACTACGACGCATGCGCGCGCCAGCTGCTGTTAGAGAGAGGAGGGAAGGAGAGGCGCACCTGCTGCGGACGCGAAAGTGTTGACACCGTCCGACGCAGGAACAGGGAGGCTAACAAATGCTCTGCATTTAAAAATTACCGCCCTAACTGATAAACACGTGCCCCTCATCTGTATTCGTGGTGACGCACGCAAGCCTTGGTACACTAATCATTTACGACGACTATCACAGAAGAAAAAACGCCTTTTCCGCGCTGCTATAAAGACAAAATCTACCAAACGATGGAAAGATTACTTTGCTTGCCTGCGCCAATATACCAGTTCATTAACCGCTCCAAAAAGCAATTTTTTCACACCGATCTTCTAAACATACTTCGATCTAACCCTAAAAAATTTAGGAATCTATTAAAACCTGGACTTAATGAGACCCATAACATTTCTTTGATGGCTGCCGACGGTTCACCTGTACCTCTGGAAGAGCGTTGGAATACCATGCACTCGTATTTTTCTTCTGTATTCACTCATGAGCCCCAATCGTTTGTCGCTACCTTTCTACACCTGAATTCACCCAAATGCCTCCTATCACAATCTCGGTGGACGGTATTGCCAAACTAATTAACAACCTTAAACTTTCCAGTGCACCAGGTCCTGATAACATCAACGCGAAGGTACTCAAAGGCACAATCGGTACATCGAGTCGCATATTGTTTATTATCTTTAACCAATCCTTTTCTACAGGCATTCTACCGTCTGAATTGAATATAAGTAAAGTAACGCCGATATTTAAGGCAGGCAATCGCTCCGATCCCTCTAACTACCGTCCCATCTCACTAACTTGTATAGCTTGTAAATTACTGGAACATATTATATACTCTCACATCTCGTGCCACCTTGAAATCAACTACTTCTTCTACCAAAAACAACATGGCTTCCGGCCCGGGTTGTCATGCGAAACCCAGCTCTTCGAATTTACTACTGACCTTCATCTGAACTTAGACTCCTCTTTCCAAAGTGATGTCGTCTTTTTAGATTTTTCGAAAGCTTTCGACCGCGTCCCTCACCAAAGACTACTATCCAAACTTTCGTGTCTTCGTCTTGATCATCCACTAACTCCTTCCTGGATTAGAGCTTTTCTAACTAACCGCAGTCAACTCAATGTCTTTGCTGGCCAATCTTCATCCCCTGCTCAAATGTTGTCTGGCGTCCAACAGGGCTCAGTTCTCGGTCCGCTACTATTTTTAATTTATATCAATGACATTTCATCTGGCATTTCATCAACTATCCGCCTCTTCGCCAACGATTGCGTTATTTATCGCCGAATAAGTAACAACGAAGACCAGATCCTACTACAAAAAGGTTTACAAAAGATAGAACATTGGTGCTCTCTTTGGCTAATGACACTCAACTTATCGAAATGCAAATTCATGCACGTAACTCATAGTCGTTCCGAACTTTATTACACATACACTTTAATGTCAACTTGCCTTTCACTAGTAGAATCATACCGATACCTGGGAATTCTGCTAACAACAAGCCTAACCTGGTCCGAACACATACTAAAACTCGTTGCCGAAGCACCCCAACCGCTTGGTTACATTAGAAGAAACCTTTCACTATCGCCTCCAACCATACGCAAAATGGCATACGAGACCTTCATCCAAACAAAGCTAGAATACGCATCTGCTATTTGGAACACTCATCAGTCGTACCTAATAGACGCCATCGAATCAGTTCAGAACCACGCAGCCCGCTTCATCACTTCTAAATATAACTGGCATCTAAGCGTCCCCGACATAAAAGCATCCCTCTCCCTTCCCTCTCTATCAATTAGACGTGAAATCGGCCAGATATGCCTCTTCCACAAACTGTATTATCACTTTCACCATCTCCGTACTTCCCTCGTGCTCACACCGACCCGTTGCTCACGCCGTCTGTTTCAATTCCATGAGCATACAACGATTGCATGGTTCATCTTACCCATTCAATATGTCATTCCTACCACGTGCCATCGAAGAATGGAACAAGCTGCCAGACTCTGTTGTCCGTGAACGCAATCCGACGAAATTCAAAGAATTATTGTTATCTCACCTTAGACTTTAATTTTATATAATCCCCAAGACTTGCGTCTGCTGCACTTTTTAGTTTATTATTATTTTGGTTGTTGTTAAATTCTGTAATTAGATTTGTTGTTGTAATAATTGTCTAATGAACCATGTACCCAACCGTATTTTTCTTGTACCACATATGCACTACTGATGACTCTGCCCCCCACCCCCCTTATGTAATACCCCTCTGGGGTCCTTAAGGGTTTAATAAATGATGATTATGATGAAATGGTTGGTGGCGGGGTCTTTTTGGGTCCTCCTAGCAGGACCACCAGCAGCTCAGATTTCTGTGGTGCACAGCTCAGTCCGCATGACTTGGCATACTCGTGGATTGTGGACGCTGCCAGCTGGAGGGATTCTTCCATCCACCCAACCGATCAGGCTCGCTCAGTCCATATCGTGATGTTATCTGCATAGAAAGCAGGTCCTCTGCCTTCTATCTGCTCGATCATGCGGGGCGGAGGTAGGGGCGCCAAATCGAAGAGCAGGGGTGATAAACTGACCCCTGAGGAGTGCCCCGCTCCCCCAACTTAATAGGGTCCGACGTTTCGCTAATCCAACCGCGATGCTAGCCATTCTTGCGGCGAGAACGTTCTTGACATAACCGTAGATCCGCTGTCCGCACCTCGTCTTGTTCAGGTCTGTAAGTATGGTGGCGTGCGTGACGTTGTCGAATGCCCCCTTTAGGTCGAGGGCTCGGATTGCCCTTGGGCAGTTTCGGGTAGCCTTCTTGATGACCAATTCCTGTAGTTGGAGCATGACATCTTGCGTGGAAAACTGCTTCCGAAAGCCGAACATGGTTCCAGGAATTTGTCCCGTTTCCTCCGAGTGGGCTTGTAGTCTGCGCAGGACCATCCTCTCTATCACTTTTCCAACGCAAGAGGTTAGCTAGATAGGGCGCACGTTTTCTATGGCAGGGTCCTTGCCGGGCTTGGGGATAAAGCGGACTTCCACCTCCTCCCATTCCGGCGGTAGCTGCAAGCTCTCCCATGCGTTGTTAATATGCTCTAGTGCTCGAGAAGAGTCTGCGTCGTCTTACCGCTCATGTTGGTCAGGAGTTTGTATGTTATAGGGTCCTTCCCTTGGGGGCACTCTTCTTATTGCAGAAGAATACTATAGACTATACTATACCATACTATAGTATGCCGTACTATACTATACTATATACTATATAAGAATACTATAGACACGATTATCCGCAAGGGAACCAAATAGGCCCTAGGCATACCTATTTATTCGTCAACCAAACGGTTGCAAGCCATGGGCTTACATAACACGGTCGACGAGTTGACCGAAGCCCATCTCTCCAGTCAGCGCGTCCGACTAAGCCAAACGGCCCGCGGACGCGTAACACTCTCCAAAATAGGATGGCGCATAGAACCAATGCCAACAACAACGCCCCTGACCAAGGAATGGAAAGAAGTTATACACACAAAGTCCCTTCCCCGTAACATGACCCCGGGGAAGGACCATGGCAGGAAAGAAGGAACAGCACTAACCATTTCCAAGCAACTAGGCGCACACCCAGGAGTCCTCTACACCGACGCCTCACTACAGAAAGGCAGTAACCGCGTCGGTAGCAGTCGCGACAGACAGGGAGCGGCTTGTTACTAGCGCCACAATTAAGACTAAAGACCTAACGACGGCGGAAGAAGTGGCACTTGTTCTACCTGGGGCAGAGGTAGGGGTCACCGACTCCAAAAGAGCGTATGGCAACTACCGCAGGGGGACGATCTCATCAGTGGCGGCTGAAATCATCTCCAAGAAACGAGTACCGGGGAGAGCCATAGAGCTCACGTGGGTTCCCGCCCACTCAAAGGTAGCCGGCAACACCATCGCCGATTACCACGCCTG
>JABSTR010002570.1:0-48432 GCA_013339765.2 Haemaphysalis longicornis
AAAGAGGGGTGTCGACTCTGCTAAACAGAAGCTGGGAAAGACGATATCCACGCGTTTTCGAGCTGTCTCTGGCCATCTGCGTCATTGGCTACACAAGCAGGGCGCTCACTCACGCATTTGCTTAAAAAACAAAAATAAATTAACCAAGGCACTCATGAGAGGGCCGCGGGCCGCAATACAAGGCTCCTCGGGACACATGCGGCCCGCGGGCCGCGTGTTTGAGACCCCTGGGATAAAACATTAAATTGGAATTGACACTGATGATAGTGTTTAAAATACGCGGCATCAGACCTTCCGTGGACGCGTGCGTATGTGCTTCTGTTCTCACATGTACGTGTGAGTGTGCGCGTGCGCACACGTGTGTTTGTGTCAGTATGTGCATGCGTGTGCTCTTTTGTGTGTGTATCGGTTGTGCTTTGTTGGGTTTCAGATTACTCATGCAGGATTCGAAGTAAGGGCACACTTTCTAATGGTCCCCCGACTGCTAGCGCTACACATAATTGAATTGTGGACATATTATTGTCAGATTATTGTTGTTCAGCAGCGCCTGCACGCGCACGCGTGAGGTAGCTGTCATTCCTCTAAATAAGGCGTTGTGCAGTACCCCTCTGCAGGCGGGAGCTCTAGTTATATATAACATAGCAAGTTCAGTAACACTAAACTGCCGGGTATGTACTCAAGCGATAGAGCGTAAGCATAACAAACGCTTTAAGGTATCACTGCGTCAACCGGTGGCACAGGCTTCAAGTACCTGGATGAAGTTGGCACCGGTTGATGATGTCAGACCTCAAGCGTATTGTTAGGCCTAATGTTCTATTTTTAGTTTTAATGTAAATAGCCTTAATAATCAACCTTATGACATGCCACACCGAGTATGATACGTTGCACGTCGGGCTGTGCGCACCGAACGACGACGTTCGATTTGAACGCAAATGGTTAGTCCTAAGGTAAAGCTATTGTATACCAGCGGCGCCTAAGACCTCTGCAACCTGTGCGAACGCGAATTATAGGTTGGAAAAAATGAAACCCCTTCTTAAGCAAATGATGGGCAAAACAAAAAGCTTCCTCCTATGCAACCCATGTCAAAATGGACGTGCAAAATCTAAACTGCTTCTACAGTTTCAAAATGGCGCGAATGGATACACGTCGGCTTGATAGCGCGCGAGACCCCCGTTTTGTTTTCGATTATCATCATTCTAGGCTTAGATCCTTTGTGAAAACCCATTGTATAAAGTGGGCATTCCCGCAGAGCATTTTGCGCGCTGAACGACGCCACCTGGGAGACCTAGAACGCTTCTCTTTAAAATTCAGAATTCTACCGACACGGTAGTGTTGAATCTGCACACGGGACAGTTAGGCTTGGACGTGGCAACACGCGCTGCTCGCGAAAGGACGAAAGAGAAACACGGTGAGCACTGTGTGGGCATGCGCACTGCACTGTGAAGCACAGATAGCGCCGTAGTCTGGCTCCTGATGCTTTTGGAGATTTGCCCTGCGCACCTTTGGGGATGAGCATTGATACAAAAAAAAAAACAGCGATCAAGCGCTTGGAATACTTCTGGGACGACATTTGTGTAAACCTGCACGCGCCGAACTCAACAACACGTACTAAAGAAATTGTGCATTTGTGTGTATGTCCTTTATCTAAAAGAATGTTGCTTACGACCTCTCTTTATTTGATTATCTTTCTCAAACTTGGTTATCTTTCTCAAACTAGACTCGGTCTGTGTAATTGTCTGTGTGGAGTCGTTGGGACATTTTCGTCTTGTTTTGCTGTCTTAGATTTGTTCTTTGCAAACGGTGGGCTAAAGCTCCTTCTTTGCATTTGGTCAGGCTAACGTTGTCCAGTACACGGGTACCCCTTTTTCTAAATGGAAGTGTGGTTGCCTATGAGCTTGCCATGTCGAATTTAAGTCTTCTCGTGTTTATACAGAAAAAAAACATTCCCCCACACCCATCAAGAGTGTGCCAGTGTGCGGGCGGGGGTTGTGTTTTCCTGTCACTGTTCACAGATTTTGAGAAACCGCACGCTATTTGCTTTTTGCCATTTGGTATGATTCAGACGACATATTACCAAGTCAGCGTCGATGCCCGGGAGAGTTAGTGTTCCATAGTCTTGAATTCACAGTGCAAACAACAAGCAAACCAGGACGAGAGGGAGAGTGAGATGCACATGCGCAATGTGTCTCGCTCTCCCTCCAGTCCTTCTGGTTTGTTGTTTGCGGTGGGAATTCAAGACTGTTCTATTGTCCAATTGTCAGAAAAGGTTGTAACTCTCGGGAATTGAAAATGAACTGCGTATAAGCCTGGTGCTAGATCTACCAATTGGTCGAGTACCCGCATCGTTCTGTTGCGAGGAAGAAACAGTTTCGATAATGTAACAAGACTGATACTACTTGGGCAAAAAAAACGGCCTAAAATGACCCCAAACCTGATGATGTTCCTCACGTAATACACGGGGAATAAATCCGCCCGTAAAATCATACGTAATGCTTAAAATCCCGCAGTCGCTTACACAAAGAATTCGGGTGAATCGATGACGCACACCTGTAACACAGAACAGCTACCCTCTGAAATTTACATAAAACGAGTACACGATGTTGAGTAGCAAATTACCTAAAATTATCGATAGTATATCTTTGTCACGCTGACAATCTATCGTCGTGAACGGAACCAAAATATTACCAGCAAGCAATCGTGTGTGTACGCCGTGTCAGCGCCAAGGATAGGCGAGGCAGCCGATGGTTGAGGTCGTGACGACGCAGCCCATGTTTCCATTTTGAACCTCAGAGAAAAGATGTTGATACATAGACGTTCTCTGAACAGAATACTTAAATAAAGTACAGCTTCGATCACAGACGAAGAAGTCATTGTGAGCAGGAAGATTAGGTGTCATATCCTGAAAAATGCTCAGAACGTGTATGCTGTGGAAATAAGAACACGCTGAGGCGCTTACGGACGTTACTTGCGGGCTGAACGACAGAAAGGAACAGCTGCATTTAAAAATGGTTCCAAACATTTATCGCAGGAAAAAAATCATGCGCATGCTGAAGAGAGCCAGTTACTGCAGCCCACCAAACTCTCTCATCAACAACGATTGTCAGCGGTGTATCGTATTTATTGCATGTCAGCGATTCTGGCAGTCATACAGCTTGGTTTTTAAGCAGCAATCGTCTAGAGAATCCCGGTCTTGCTAACGCAACAAGAAGCATAGCCAGGCACTTCGATTTCACTTATAAAAACCTATCGCACATCCCTGGTTCTCCTAGAAGACAGACAAGATAGCCCCAAATAAAATAGGATGAGCCACTAGAATCCAAGCCGTGTAGGCTAATTATATTTCGGTCAAGTTTGTCTTAAAGGAGCCATGAAGAGAAAATGCAAGTTGGTTTTATTCGAAAGATTTCGTGTTTTATAGTGCCCCCAGCGCTTGTCCGGATACAAACGGTGCTTTATTCACTGAGAAATTAAACAATTTAGGTTAAAATTTTGATTTTCCCGCTCAATCGTGCGTTTTCGTGGTGCCAAATGACATCACAGGAACCGACCGCTCTGCAGCCTAGAGTACCTTCATTCACGCATCCGCCGTACAGGGTAGAGACACGTATACGCTGGCGCCGCCATTTTCGGTTGCTCGCTCGCCGCCGAAGCAAGTCATTGGGTCAAAACCGCGCTAAAATTTTCGCCGCAACGCGGTTTACTGAAGAAGTTTGAATCATATTGTCTGTTTCCGCGTTGCTAGGTCTCGTGGGAAACGAAAAGAATAACGCACGCGTTTCTTTACGTTCCGTAACTAGATGGCGCCACCATACCGTGGCAAGCGTTTGGTTTGTTTTTGCCCGCATTTAAACCTGGCTTTGTTTTTGTTCTGGTGAGAAAATATTCGTTCCCTGAAACAGTGCTCGCTCGACAAATGCGGTCACGTAAGACACCGTTGCTTGCGTCAATCGGCCAGTGTCGTCTGAGACAACCCCAATCCCCGTAGTGCTGTACAGCTAAACCAAGCATGCTGTGCGCAGTACGAACAGCAGAACGCATCAGTACTTCTATGTTTACATGTGCTTTCGTAACGTCCACTGTTTGTCCCATCTTCTTATTGCTTTGTAAAGAATGTGCCCTAAATTTAAGCGCAAATCGCTCGTTCGTCTAGTTTGTAAGCTCTACCTATTTGCGTCTGCTTCTGCCAGCCCTCCGCCAATCGCAGAGCTTAGCTCATGTGACATCATAGGTTCTGTTGCGGGAAAATGGAGCTGGTGGGTCACAGAACCATTCCCGTTTTCCTAATTATGTAGCTTATTTGAGCGAAGTTTACGTTAAAAGTGGTGTCAGTATGATTCTAACGAGACAATCTTTTGAATGAACCAAACTTGTGTTTTCTCTTCATGGCTCCTTTAAGGCACCCGATTACCACTATGGATATAGTCTCGGCGAATCATCCAACCGGTAGAGCCGTATTGGCTACTGGCTCGTACACAGCACACAGACAACAATGACAGTTTTGAGCCTGTTGAAATGAGAGAAACAAGTTTCCAGAAGCACTGTTTTCAACGCTTTGGACGCCACTTCTATTCATAGCAGAATACAGCCTTCGATACCACCGCCATTGGTAATGTTCGGCTTTAAAATGAAGCCCACTGATCGAAGTAGCGTATGTAGAATATGCCACGTTTTCGGCAACAAGATTTACAAAGAGTTTTTTGCATTGCTTTGAAAAGCGTCATGTCGGCGTTGTGTTTCCGATAACATCAGTAGAATTGATGACGAATGAAGGTTGCCTTGCTGCCACCCCTTCCAAAAAACGCGTTTATTATAAAATTACAGCCAATCTTGCACCGCGTCTGATATACCTGTCATCACCATGCCGCTATATTACCGGTCAGTGATGATCGCTGCACCGGAAGCATTCTGACACGCCTGCGTCTTCCGTGCTGGCGCAGCATGTCTACCATCACCACACAGCGTTCCTTCCTTTACAACCCATTATATTTTATAATGTTCATCAAGCTTTCAACATGACCACCATTCTTGACCCCAATGAAGGCTCATAGAATTTGCAAACGAATTTGCAAAACAATTGCATACGCATTCAATATGCACCGTGAATATAATTTCTAGGCCCAGCAACTACATGGCGGTAGGCTCAAACACACTAATGCAATTCCAGTGCAGTGGGGCGCGCCAGTACAGGCGCGGTTGTCCCTCAGCAACCGCTACATACACGAAGGTCTTGCTACGTCCGAGCAGTGCGGGTCATAAACTTGAAAGAGGTCGTACCTTATTTTCAAATTTTCGGGCAGATTTGGTCAACTGGTGACGCTGGTTGTGTTGAGAGGACGCCTTACGGGCAAAGGGATTTTCTTCGCCAAACGAACCAAAGCCGCCGTGGACAGACAAGAGACGCTCCCATGGCGCGTGAAACACAAAATTTTGCGCTTGTGCCGCAAAGCACAAACTAAGAATGGGCAGGGTGGCACATAGCGCCGGCGGCGAGGCAAACCAAGTTACAGGGTTCACGAGGTTGCCGAGATTCCCAGTAGGCATCTTCCCCTCCTACATTACATCTGTACTTCGGCAAGGAATAACAATCACTGATGGAAACTTCATTTCTCAAACACATTAGTCATGTCATTGTGTCGCCCATGCCGGCTTGCACTTGCCGAATTGTACCACTCGTGGTGTATGAGCAGGCTTTGTTGTAGAGGTACGACGGCAGGCGAATCCTTAAGGAACCGTCCTAGCGAGCGAACGCACACGTACACAAATGGTGGTGGCTCCGTACCTGACGCAGCCGACAGTCGTCCAGAAACCGCTGACTCTTTTTGCAGCCTTTAGGGGGCACTGTAGTGACGGCGTGTGCCGCCGATGAATGAACGACTAGACAACTTGAGCGCCCATCGGAACAAAAGACCCTTTATTCCAAGTTGCGCATGCTTATATACCTAAACAACACTGGCGCCACCTGCGGCAGTGAATCGCGGAACCGAAACCAAATAGACAAATATACAACACATTCCCTTCCTTAAAAACAGCTATATGGATTAGTAATGTAGTAGGTTAGTATGTTAGTACATATGCAAAATACTATACAAAAATACAAACTACAATGAACATAGCTAATACCAATACAAATCACATTTACTAAAGAAATCCACCACAATGAATATGTCAGTTCCTTTCGCACAACTTCGCGCACTAGTTGTAGCCATAACGCTGTGGTGGTAGTCTCTTTCTTGGTGGTTGCACCCTGCGTTGCTGGGTGACTGCTCCGGGAGACTCGGCCGACTGCGTAACAGCAGGCGACCTGGCGCCTGCGCAGCCGAAGGAGACCTGGACGCCTGCGCAGCCGAAGGAGACCTGGACGCCAGCGCAGCCGAAGGAGACTGGGCGCCTGCGCAGCCGAAGGAGACATGGGCACCTGCGCAGCCGAAGGACATGGCACCTGCGCAGCCGAAGGACATGGGCACCTGCGCAGCCGAAGGAGCAGCAAGAAGTCCTCGTCGTTAATTCTGGGGTAGGGCCCTCACATGTAGGCGGAGACCCTCTTTCACCTAGCTGTACTGTTTCTTCTCCACGTATAAAGAGCGGCAGAGGCTCGTGGCACCTTTGAGAACTTCGATGCATTCCACGTTTTACCGTCATCCAGGCGGAAAGAGGATGGTCCCTTTCTGCTGATCACTTCTCTTGGGCGGCTGAATTCCAGGTCGCCTTTAAATCTAATTGTGGGTTTCTTCACTCTGACGAAGTCACCAACGTCAACTCTGGTTTCTCTTGCAGCCCTCCGAGCGTCCGTGTATCGTTTGCTGTCCTGTTGCTTTTGCTTCACCCGCTCCCGTAAACGCCGGAGTTCCAACCCAGGATCGTCAAAGAAGGTGCCCGACGGATGCCCGACGACATCCAACCGAGTTCTTGGCAGCCGTCCGTGTAGCAGAAGCGCTGGAGCTTTTGCCGTTGTAGCATGCGGTGTGCATCGGTAGACACCCAGGTACTCTGTTACCGCCTGGCGCAAGGGTCGCTGCTCAAGAACCGCCACTTGAATGAAGCTTTTTAATACTCTGTTAAAGCGCTCCACTTGGCCGTTTGCTTGTGGATACACGGACGAATGCTTCAAGCGACCTGGATGCCGCGATCTTGAAGAAACGCCTGGAATTCCCGGATGCAAACTGTGGACCGTTATCGCAAATAATCTCTTCTGGGTAGCCTTCGCGCGCGAACACAGACACCAAAAGCGTTACTGTGCTGGTTGTTGTGTCACCACAGAAATGTACTTCGGGCCACTTGGAATGATAGTCGACCAGCGTGATTGCATATCTGCAATCGTAGGGCGCCCTCTCAAATGGGCCTACAATGTCCATGCCCAGCTTCTGCCACGGCTGCTCTGGAAAGGGACCGGTTGCAATGGTGCAGCTCGACTTTGACGCTTTTGTCTGCTTCCTGGCATATGCTACACCTCTGGATAGCTAGCTCGACTTGGCGGTCCATGCCCGGCCACCAATACTTTTCTCGCAGCCGCGCTTTTGTTCGCACCACTCCGGGATGCGACTCATGTGCTGCAGCGATTACCTGCTGCGTGAGTGATGTGGGAACCACAAGCCGTTCGCCACGCAAGATCAGATTGTCTACCACAGAAAGTTCGTCACGTACTTTGAAGAATGGCTGAAGCTCGGCCGATAAGGATTTGTGTGCCGGCCACGACGATTGCACATAGATTTTGCTTTGTTGCAGTGTGCTATCTTGCAACTGGGACTGCTCAAACTGTTCTCTGGTAATGCAGGAAGGAATTTCGAGAACTGATACAACCTCGTCAAACAGCGTTTCTTCTTCCTGGAAAGACGACGCGGGCAAGCGTGAGAGTGCGTCCGCCACTTGGTTTTGCGACCCCTTGCGGTACTCGACGGTATAGTTGTACCGTAGTAGGCGTTCTGTCCATCGCGCTACCCGCAAGGGGCGCCTTCCTGTTCCTTGTGTTGAAAGCAATGCCACCAAGGCTTGATGATCAGTGAGCAACGTGAAGTGGCGTCCCCACAAGTACACGTGCCACCGCTCGCACGCCCAAACACAGGCCAACGCTTCCCGTTCTCCTACCGAATATTTCCTCTCAGCTGGCGAAAGAACTCGAGACGCGAAAGCGACAGTGTGCAGTTTATGTCCGTCCACCTGCTGTAGGACCGCTCCAAGTCCGCACTCTGATGCGTCCGTCGACACTAAGACTGGAAGAGATGCATCGAACATTCTCAGTATAGTGCTAGATGCCAGCGCGTCTTTGGTCTTTCTGAAACTAGCGTCTATCTCGTCAGACCAAACGAATCGCTGCCCCTTTCTTAGCAGGACACGCATTGGTTCAACCATGTCAGCGAAGTTGGGAATAAACCTAGAATAATATTCGACCAATCCCAGAAATGATCGAAGGCTGGCTGGATCAGTGGGCGCTGGAGTGTCTCGGATGGAAGCAACCTTTTCCTTCAACGGCACAATACCGTTTGCGGTGATCCTGTGGCCCAAGAACGCAAGCTCCGGCGTATCGATGACGCATTTTGTGTTCAGTTTGAGTCCTGCCTCTTTTATGCGCCTCAGAACTGCGGTAAGATTCGCCATGTGCTCCTCTCTCCCCTTCCCAAACACAATGATGTCATCGATATAGAACAGGACGCCGCTGCAACCCTGCAGAATTTTCGACATCATACTTTGAAAAGCAGATGGTGCTGAAGCGAGCCCAAAACACACGCGCTTAAAACGAAAGAGGCCGTCGTGTGTTATAAAAGCCGTTAAATCGCGGCTCTCGGGGTGAAGCATGACCTGATGGTAAGCTGATGCAAGGTCAAGCTTGGAAAAGTGGGTTGCCCCCACTAGACTATGCAATAGCTCTTCTGTATGAGGGAGGGGAAAGCTATCTGCTACGACGGCTTTGTTTACCTGTCGAAGATCTACACAAAGGCGGATACCTCCATCTTTCTTTTCAACCACAACAATGGGGGACACCCACTCGGATGCCTCTATTCGCTCTATCACGTCCATTTTTTCCAAGCGGCGGAGTTCTTCCGAGACTCGTGGCCGCAGTGAGAGCGGAAGGCGCCTGAGTTTTGAAGCAACTGGCTGAACTGTGGACCGTGTTTTGACGCGGTGAACAAAACCCTTCGCGATGCCAAGTCCTGGATCGAAAATAGCACCAAACTCTTCAACTAATTCTGATGGAAGGTGAATGGACTCCTCCGCCTCTGCCTTGACTGCGGTGTGCTCCGTTCGAGCGCTAGTACGCACCGCTGTCGTTTCAAGGCACTGTAGTGACGAGCCATCAATCTGCAGACCGAGCGCCCTGATTGCATCAATACCCAAAAGCGAGGTGCCTTGTTCAACGACATAAAAAAGAAGAACTGTTGTGCAGTTATTGTACGTGACATCAGCAAAGAAGCAACCACACACTGGAATTGGTTTCTTCGAATAATTCAGTAGTCTAGTTCGAGCAGCTGAAAGCGTCTGTCCTTCAAAATGCTGCCTAAATAGGTCATGCGACAAAATCGAAACTGACGACCCTGAATCCACGAGGAAAGTTAACTTCGTTTCACCAACTGCTACTGATATGTAGATTGCGGGACGAGTGGATGTCGTCACAGCGAGGAATGCTTAATACTTCTTCAGTTATCGAATTTTCGCCGTCTAGTTTCACGAACCGGAGCGGCGTTTCTGTTGCAGACCGAGCGGAAAATGACCCATAATACCGCAACCATGACACCGCTTGTTTTGGCGGGGCAGCGGAATGAAGCTGCGTTGTGCCGAGGGGAACCGCAGCGGTAACAATGTGCCTGCTGGTTGCGAAAACGCTTTCGAGGGACCGGCGGAAGTAGGTGCGGAAGGCGGAGTGTTTTGCACGAGCATTTATGTGCTGGCACATCTGCAGTGGAAAATTCTTGGAGGTCATTGGTGGCCTGTTCGAACTGCGTCGCTATAAGTACAGCTCGAGCGAACGAGAGGGAAGACCCTTCAAGAAGCAACCGCTCGCGCAAATTGCGAGATGATACACCCGCAACGAACTGGTCACGCAAGGAATCTTCTTGAGAAGGAAAAGAGCACGTAGCTGAAAGCTCACGTAACGCGGTAACGTACTCATTGATTGATTCACCGACTTGCTGCACGCGCCTTCCGAAACGGTTGCCAGTTCGACCACAACATTGATTGTTGTCGTGAAGTGCGCATGCAGCGCTGCGACAGCGATATCGTACGACGACGCTTCATGCTTTGTCTGAGTAGTGTCCTTGATAACTCCTGATTCTGTATCAGTAGTTGATTGCTCACCGGTCTTAGCATTGGCCAAGGATGGAAGCGGCAGAGTGTGAAATATGCGCTGGCCTTCGACACCGAGGCTGTGCAGTAGAAGAGCCTTGCGACGGTCCGGCGCGCACTCCGAAGCACCCGATGCGAGCAGAAAATTCTCGAAGATGCGGATCCATTGCGGCCAGGGTACAGCAGGACGGGCCAGGCGTGGGCAGGAACGGGGGCCGGTGGTGCCAGTCCGGAAACACTCATGGCGGAGAAAACAGTTGGCGAAAATCACGAAAATCACGCCCCCTTCTAAACGAGCATCCTCGTCGCCAATGTAGTGACGGCGTGTGCCGCCGATGAATGAACGACTAGACAACTTGAGTGCCCATCGGAACAAAAGACCCTTTATTCCAAGTTGCGCATGCTTATATACCTAAACAACACTGGCGCCACCTGCGGCAGTGAATCTCGGAACCGTAACCAAAGAGACAAATATACAACAGGCACGACACACCACGCAGCTTCAGCGGGCACGCCAGCTGCAGACGACCTCCGCCCGCAACAGTAGTTAGATGCCAGCACAGGCTCTGTGATGTAGTCCAATTCCTTCATAGCTTAATCACTCAAATAAAGTCTCAAACCTTCCTTAACAGTGAAAAATTCTTCCACTAATTCACCGTCCCCGTGCTGCAATCTCAATTCCACTTGTTGGATTGCCGGCATTGCTAGGGCAGTATTTTAATCAACAAAGCCTAAATAATTGTAAATCCTACAATTTATTCGCCAGTAAAAGCATCCGATAGAAACATTAGCCATTTTATTCTCTCGACCACGTCGTTCGAACTAAAATGCAATGTAAAACGTGTAAAGTAAGAAAGAGAAATTCATATTTTGTCGCTGTGAGCCCTTTAACAACAGCAACGCAACAGCGTTGTTTTTTATTTCGAACGTTTGTTCTGCAGCTGTAGGATGGTGGGTACGAGTAAGGTTAAGCGTATTGCAACAAGATGTTTTCAGCCACGAAGTCTAACAGGGTGTGGTGATACGGTCCAAAGGGAAAGCGTTCGAACCAAACTGCTTACATGCACAAGTGACCCTTCTTTCATGTGCCCAAACACGACATCTGTAATTACGATGAAAGGCGCTTTTTGCACACGGGCTCTAAGTTCAAGCGACGAGTGCTGGATTTCTGAAGCTGAACGAAATCTTGGTGCCCATTACTGTAATTAGAGGCCCCGCCATTTCTGCCGCCGCATTACCCCATCCAGTGGTAAATAGGGAAGATAAGGCATCCCTACAGACAAGGGCAGAAGGGCTGTACCATAAAAACAATTTCTCTGCTACAAAGAAAGTTTCACACGCTGCGTCGATTAACGTCACCAATAAAGAAGCGCCCCGCACTGGCGCCCTCGGATCTTACCCAAAAACATGCCCTCCAGGGGTCACTCTGGGGCAAGCAACCCCCAACGTGAAAAACAGACCAACATAGATAACCACAGAGGTGCCGGAAAGATGCGCAGGCGCGAGGAAATATCTCCCTTGTTTACCGCCCACCCCCTTGGTTAAAACCAAGCACCTCATAGAAGACAGTGCCTGCAGCATTTTGCGGTATAGCGATTCCCCTGCGAGGCAGGAATACAAGCTAGACTTTTCCCGACTTGAGCCAATTCTTCGCTTAGGCGATGCAAACACAGTGGCAATAAATATTTCTACGCAATCTCACAGACGTCCACCCTGATATTCGCTCGGTTTAGACACTTAGGCATCAGTGCGTCATCCGTGCTCCGTTCGTCAGCCGCACACCATAAAGGACGCTGCCCCGAATACCGCTCATCTCCGCAAACAAAGCCCGCCACGGTGGGCGCCATGATGCGAGGGTGCGCTCGTTATTCCCTCCCCGCTGGCATGCGCGCTGAGCAAACATATCGTCGGAGGGCTGCCCGGGGCGGGTCCGCTGTACACTGAGGCAAACAAAGAAATCGCCGGGCGAAGCGGTTAAACACCATGGGCCGTGTTTATTGCACGCGCAGACAGTACACAGAAAATAGACTACGCGTAGGCCAAACAATATTGGTAGCGTATGTGCTTGCTGTGCGCAAATGTGCAAAGACGATAGTCTTGGGCGGCCCCCACCTCATAGCAACCTCTCCAATCTACCCCTAGAACCTCTGTCTCTTGCCCTCCCCTCTTGCTCCTTGAATCATGAGTAGAATCAGGGGTTTCTTAAGTCAATTCAATTTCCTCGCGCTCCGAACGGTTGCCACATCTTCTTCCTGTTGTCTTTGCGACAGCTCCAGCCGAAATCGTAAATACGCGAGGTTTTTAGGTTGAGTGATGGGGACAAGTATGAGCCATGGCTGCCGGTTTATTAGTTTTAAACCATCTTAGCGGTATAAAATTTGGTTTTGAATCTCCTTTTAATTATGTTTGCCGAGCGGTATAGTTTAGTCAAACACGTACACATACCGGCAGACAGAGAGGCATTGTTACATTTAGTCAGGCCAAAAAAAGACCATAGTAGTTAACACCTGAGGGTTAAAATTTCCCCAGTACGTAATGATCGGCACGTTCTGGAGATTCGAATGCGGGTGCAGCAGGGAGCGGCCCCTGGTGGGCAAGAATCCTGCTCAGTGACCGCGTGAAGTCTGCATGGCATCGAGTTTCGTAGTAATTGCACTAGAGAGTACACTGCACCGGGGAATCCGTGTCTCGGGGGAGTGGGGGGTTGGAGGGTTTATGGGAACGCCACAGCCTCTGGCTTGGGCTTGCATTGACAACTGAATTCTTTAGCGGCTTGGCGGATTTGCTTTCTTCAGTATGCAATAACTAGTATACCAGCTACGAGGTAGCCGAAATCCTCCGTGTTCTGCGGTAGCAGTGAGCCGTGGCAACTGCGTGCTCGGTAAAAAAAGAGCAGGCGGTGCGTGACCGTACCTAACCTTCGTCATGCCAGAGTCGAAGGAACGTGTGACGGACGAGGTAATATGCCCCGTGAATGTTGTAGCTGAAAAAGAAAAAGAAAGCAAACGTACTTCGACTAAGACCACGTACACAAGATAAGGGCGCCTGTATCCGTCCTGTGTTGTCTTCGTTCACGCGTGTTTAACGTCACGTTTTCTTTTTCAATGGGTACGCTTCAAAACATTTTCAAGCTCTTCAAACGACTTCTTATTTGAAATAATGGTAAAAGTAATAAAAAAAGAGAGTCTAATGAGTTTCCCCCAAAATAATAATATTTTTATTAACGAGCAGCTCGGCCCGCAAAATAGCAGTCACAACCATTCTGGTAAAGATACGCTTTACTTCCTTCTTCCTTAGCTTTAAAACATCCTGTTTTATTTTCCACTTAAGTAATAACCCACCATTCCTTACATTTTTGTGGCACTGTGTTTGAACATACGGCCACTAAAACGTTTCAATCCAAGCCAATGACGATACTAAGGCTAGCGCGCGTTATAGTGTCAGTCCATGGCAGCACAGGCGGCCTTAATATGAGCCGCGCATACGCTAGCGCCAGATTACTCTCTACTGTATATATTAAGAAACTCTTTACCGCATGGAACACGTGCCGAAGTTGAGATAGTGCCTGTCTTCGCCTCCGACTGGCAGCAAAACTGCGTCAACCGGGGAAGGGGGTGCTCATCTATGTGCCGATACCGATCTCGGCGAAGGTAACCCCATCCCAGATCGAGAGAACCGGCCAGACACTGACGGGCACGCTCGATTTCATGTGCGCGATAATGCGTCGACGCGCGGTTTCACGCTTGGGAAAAAAAACAACCCAAAAGCACCACATTTTCTAACAGCCGACATATGGGAAAGCCAGTTGAACGGGTTCACGAGGTGGTCGCAATTGTTACAAGCGTTGAAACATGCGTTTTTCTGGTGGATATGCCGCAGGAATGTTGCTCGAATAAAACACCGAAGCGACGAGTTCTTCTTTTCACAACAAAGTCGGGCTTTTCGGTGCAGTGGTCCGACAGAACAGGAAAACCAAAGGGGGTTATGGCAACTTCTAAACATGCTTTATTTTCATTTTAGAGCTACTGGCCAATAAAGTGCTCTGTTATGCAAAAGCAATGCAGCTGAAGCTTGATAAATTTACAATCGGGCCAGGGAGAAATATTTTCCGTAAACAAGCTAGAGATCACAGATCTGGCTCTTCGAACGCTCCGAACGTAGTGGAGGCAAAGAAACTGAAAAAAATAAAACAGTGGTTAACCACACCGTAATTTTACATGTCGTAATATTGTCAACGAATTAAAACAAAATCTTCTAAAAAATGTCTTTGCATCACGTGCACTCTAGTGGTGAATATCAATTTGATTGGGAAGGTGCGCACTCTCCGAGAAAAATATCTACCTATCTAGAATTGTTCTAGACGTGAGTTAAACACCTGAGCTAATTTATTTTGTCTCAATGATTGGACACATCTCACGCTTGGTCAGGGTAGATATATAGCCAAACAGATTGGCCTAATGTTGCGTAAGTAAACGGTTGTGATGCGATCGCGAAGCAGCCGCTCTACTAAACCTCAATTGACGTTTTTTTTGTTAAAGCACACAAATAAGGATTTACTTGTGCAGAATGTATGCTCGAGTTTTCACGAAAGGAAATATTTCATTAAAAGGTTATATACCACCAAACCATGGTAGATAGGTAGCTTATTTGACATTTCAAATCTGCCGCAGCGTATAGGTTTGTGAGCAAACATACGCTTTTAGTCCGAATTTCCAATTAGGTTCCATATGTCTGGCAGTGTGAATGTTCATGATCTGAGATTGACAAAGCTTTTCGGACTTTTGTGATTCGCTGCGCCCTCTTGCGAGGTTCATTCTCGGAACAAAACATCATTGGCCCTTCCTAAAAAATGTCCAGAAAACGCGAAAGCTTCCTCTCATCAAAGTGGCATGAAAAGTGCATCAAAACCTTCGCTTAAAGGGTTTTTAACCTTTGCATGAAAGTGCGTCCAACCGATTGTCAAACCTTCATAAACTCACATTTCAAACGAAAAACCATCCGTGCGACGGTTTTTCGCGCACTACGTAACTAAGGCATCTGCGAGAGATCTGAATGCATAGCGATACGTGGTGTATGGGATAAAGGTATACTTTAGAACTCCTTCAGAATTGATGCGGGTATATTCTTATCTACAACTGCCTGTTTTTCGACATTTCTCAGTAACCGTTTTGACAACGCGGAAGCCACGTAACACGGAAGCGCCTTGTGTCCAGAGTGCGCAGGTAATATCAGAGCTTTTCGGTCGGGCGACCGGTATATGGGGAAATTCACTAGTTGTTTAACCGGACGCTATCGCTTCCACTAAGAAAGCTTTCACCGTAAAAGGAAGACGGTGATTAGGGCACAGACTGAGAAAAAAACGCTTTTCAGTATTTTACGAACAAAAATATTCGTAAATGAGGACATTATTTTATTTGTTTATTTACTTCCAATTCGGACACTCTGAGCTTGGTAGCATTGCAGCTGTGGCGAAAAAATGCAATGCACTGACATGCCACAGCAGTTTCAAGAAGCGAAGAAAAGAATGGGGTGCACAAACAAACATTCGTCGCTTAGTGATGATGCGTTACAATAAATTTTTTATTGTAGGAAAACCGCCGGCAAGAATTCTATAATTCTAGCATTTCAATACAACATATTAAAAGAATCAACCAATGCTGGACACTGCAAAGGCTCAAACGTTATAAAAAATACTCGCGGAGATTGTACTAGTGGTGCAAGGCTGCAGAAACAGCAGAGCTCCGGTTTGACCTAGCTTCTCGATCGACCTGCGGATCGACCTAGCCGGATCTCAGGAGAGACGGAGCAGAAAGTGCAAGTCTATGCACGTTCTTCGCACGGTGAGCGGCAACTCACCCTCGACATTAACAGCCGCCAAGACACCATCGCCGCCGACCGAGTCAAGCCCGCTTACATTGCGTTTCTTAGACCCACCCGGAGCTGCCTCGTCTCAACGACTGCGCCACGGAATTTTCAAGCTCAACCGACCAAAAACGTCGTGTGGGCAACACAACGGCGTCGATATTTTTATAATTTATTTTTTTGGCGGGGGGGGGGGGGGGGGAGAGAAGGCCACCCTATAGCGACAGGCGTTCCACGAGGCCGCTGCCCAGAGACGACTACGACGCCGGCGGAAGCTCCTCACGTGGCGCGAGCCCACGCTTAGCCCGGTTGATGCCAGGCAGTCCTCCCGAGGCTCTCGCTCAGGTGCGCTCGACATTTTTATTCTGCTAAACCCCCTGCGCAAATGCCGTACCGAGCGCCTTGCACCGGGGGACATTTTTATCGTATTTTTTTGCTTACGCCAACGGACCGAGCTCAAGCCTAAATAGCTTTCCTGTTAAGAACACGCCCATTTCATCTGTGAACACTATACTACTGCCTGAGAACTAGGAAAAACTAAGGTGAAATACACGTCAATTACAGTATTTAAACCCAGGAGCAGACCGTATTATGTGATTAAGAGCCACATCATTTCAGAACTCACAGCACCAAGATTTTCTACAGGGTGGGAGGGTCGGCCCGCGAGCACCACTGTTATTTGCATTCTTCCGCAAATAGCACTGGTGCTCGTGGGGCGACGTTTTGGTTGGTTGCAACAGGATATTCGTTCTTTCACAGTATATCACGGTACTTCACTACACACAGCCAAATTTTGGTGGGAATGGTTCTGCGAAAAGAAACGGGAAACGCGGTGCCTCCTACGCGCATTGGGAGGCTGCTGTAAGCTACCGCGGGCACCTGCCGGAGCGCACTTCTGTTCCATCACCTCCGTCATATGCGGCCGCGGGTAATGGCGGCCTTTATGTCCAGTTTCGCTTCCGAAAACCGCTATGTTTAATTGTAGTGTGAGCAGCGCGCGTATTTATTGCAAACGCGGAGTTTTACAGTTATTGCAGTGTTTTACAGGTAGAACATTTTTAAAACAATGCCCAAGAATTCTGTTTCAAAACATATCCAAATGAACCTTTTCTCGATTGTTCTTCCTGGATGTGTTTCGCAGAGCTTGTTCATTGAACATGGACGTACTCTGAAAGAGAGTTTTTTTTTCCAAATGACACTCCGTAATGAAGGTCGTAGGTCATTGCCGTCTTTACAGTTGGGAAATAATAGCACTTGTAATCTTAATGACAATGATGAGGATGATGCCTTACCATAAGAGTCGCATACAAAATCGGGACAGTTTCTACCTACCAATCTATGCGGCGTCCGCGTTGTCTTCGGGGTCCAACAGGAAATCAACGCGCGTCACTAAGCCATTTTATTATAGCGAAATTTTCTATGCCCTCCGTTTGGGTTGAATTAAAAAATGCACTGCAGAAAAGCCAACTTTGCATAATGGGAGGGCACGTGATGATGGGAATGAAATGTGAAGCTTTCTACGAAAAAAAAAACGCCTTGCACAAAAGCAACCTTAAACAAAGGGTCTCCACAATGGCGCATCAAGCGTTTAAAAAATACGCTTCCCGTGGTAGGAATCAAACCTTGGTTCCCCGGGTGATGAAGCCGACCTCTCTCCAATAGCGCGAGTCCAACAGAGCCGAGGCAGTTTGGACTTCAGACTTTGACTTTGATTAGAGTTGAATAGGAAAGCTTTGCGTTGTAATCATATTTTCGTTAATAAAGGAGCTTTGTTTCTAGGTCACAAATATACCTGCTAACCTGGGAGAATTCTCTAATGCGCATTTTGCCGCGTTTGCCTAGGTGTACTTTCGAAATGATAACTATGCCGCAAACAGGGGCGTGGTACGGTACCGTGGTATGGGACCGTGACGAATCAACGGAGTCGACATAATTAATCGGTGCTAGTTTTATGTTGTGGCGCAGCAGTTCTAACATAAACGAATATGGCCCATAAATAATGTACAGACTCTAAAACATTACGGTGCACAAAAGCGTATCTCCGGGTACAAGGCCAGCGTATTCATCGGCTATCGTTATTTATCATGGTGACGGAAAAGAACAACGAGTGCAGCGTTTTTCTTTTTCTATGTGCATAGGCCGCTACCGTTGACATCTCGGCTTTTGTTTTGTTGTTACGTAGGCGATGCAGAAGCAACATGGTCAGCCGCAACCATGCGTGTATTCTATTCTAGTGCAAAATTACCTACACAATGCCTTGCTCCTAGTATCGAATATTTTGAAAATGTAACTTTGAAACCAGCACACCGTAAGCCTTCTTAAAATACTACACATGGCGTAACTCTTGTCTAGAACATCTGGAACATGAAGCTTTGAAACTAACAGATTATGCGCATTGTTTAGAGTTAAAGTGATACTTGAGACAAGAATGTTGTTCAGTGCTCGATGTGTACGTACTGAGGGTGCCAGCATTTTCCAGTTTTTTCCTGAAAGGCGCCATGGACATAAAAACAAGTTTGGTTCATTGGAAATATTTCGTCATTATAATCATGCTGACACCATTTTTAAGGTAAAGGTCGCTCAAATAAGTTACATAATAAGGGATAAAAATGATTGCACACGTGACCGACTAGTTTATTTCCCGCACTAGAGGATATGACGGTATCTGCACAGCTGTGCAACTGGCTGAGGCAGGGAAAAGCAAACGCAAGTTATCCAGGGCTTATAAGATGCACAACGAGATATTTTCGCTTAAATGTAATGCATATTCATTTTATACCAGTCAGAGAAGTGGGGTGAGAAATGGAAGTTACTAAAAGTACGCGTAAACATAGAAGTACCAGTGCGTTCTGCTGTTGGTACTTGGCGCACTATGCTTGTTATATCAGCACAGCAGTGTGGCGTTTTGAGGTTGCTTCAGACGACACTGGTCGATTGGCGTAAGCGATATTGTCTTACGTGGCCATATCATCATCATCATCATCGTCGTCGTCACCAGCCTATCTACGCCCACTGCAGCGCAAAGGCCTCTCCCATTATTCTCCAATTACCTCGGTCCTGTGCCAACTGTGACCAATTTATCCCCGCAAACTTCTTGATCTCATCTGCCCATCTAACTTTCTGCCGCCCCCTGCAACGCTTGCCTTCTCTAGGGATCCACTCTGTGACCCTTAATGACCAGCGGTTATCTTGCCTTCGCATTACATGCCCTGCCCACGTCCATTTCTTCTTCTTAATTTCTACTAATATGTCTTTAACACCAGTTTGCTCCCTGACCCACTCCGCTCTCTTCTTGTCCCTTAATGTTACACCTATCATTTTCCGCTCCATTGCCCGCTGAGTCGTTCTCAATTTAAGTTGAACCCTCTTAGTGAGCCTCCAAGTTTCTGCCCCGTAGGTGAGTACCGGTAAGATGCAGCTGTCATACACTTTCTTCTTCAGCGACAATGGTAGGCTGCTATTCATTATCTGAGAATGTCTGCCATATGCACCCCACCCCATTCTGATCCTTCTAATTATCTCTGCCTCATGGTTGGGATCTGGGGTCACAACTTGGCCTAAGTATATATATTCGCTTACCACTTCCACTGCCTCGCCATCTATCTCAAACTACTGTGCTGTCCCGAGGTTATTGATCATTACTTTAGTTTTCTGCATAATAATTTTCAGGCCCACGGTTCTACTCTGTTCGCCCAGTTCGGAAAGCATGCTTTGCAATTCGTCCCCCGAGTTACTTAGCAAGGCAGCGTCATCAGCAAATCTGAGGTTACTGAGGTATTCTCCATTAACCCTTACTCCCACCTGTTCCCAATCCAACGTTCTGAATACTTCTTGTAAGCATGCTAGTGAATAACATTGGAGAGATTGTGTCTCCTTGTCTGACACCCTTCCTTATAGGTATTTTACTGCTCTCCCTATGGAGAATAATGGTAGCTGTAGACCCATTATAGATATCCTCTAGTATTCTTACATAATGCTCATCTACCCCCTGGTTCCGTAATGCCCGAATGACTGCTACGGTTTCGACCGAGTCAAATGCTTTCTCATAATCTATGAGGGCTATATATGAGGTTCAGTATACTCAGCGCACTTCTCTATCACCTGATTGAGTCGTGTGAATATGGTCCATTGTTGAATAACCTTTACGGAACCCTGCTTGTTCTTTAGGTGACTGAAATCTAGGTTGCAGAGATTCGGTTAGCGATTATCTTGGTAAATACCTTGTAGACGACTGACAGTAAAGCTGATCGGCCTGTAATTTTTCAAGCCTTCATGTCGCCTTTCTTATGGATTAGGATGATGTTAGCGTTCTTCCAAGATTCCGGTACTATTGCGGTCATTAGGCATTGCGTATACAGGTTTGCCAGTTTTTCAAGTACAATTCTCGCCATCCTTCAAGAGGTCTGCTGTTATCTGATCCTCACCAGGTGCTTTGCCCCCTTTCATTTTCTTTCAAAGCCTTCCTTACTTCTTCGGTCGTTACTGGTGGGATGTCTATATCCTCTGAACTACTGTCTTCGTTCGGCATTATCCTGTATGTCCCGGCTACTGTGCAGATCCCTATAGTAACTCCTCGGCCACTGTGATTATTTTATCCCTATTTGTGATGACATTGCCTTGCTTATTCCTTAGGTGCATACATCTGATTTTTTCCCCACGCCAAGACGTCTCTTCACTGCTTTCAGGCTACCTCCGTTCTTTACAGCGTATTCGATCCTCTCCATATTATACTCCGTATGCTCAGCTGGTCTTGCGCTTATTGATTAACTTCGAGAGCTCGGCTGGTTCTATTCTGTCAGCTGCGGTGGAGTATTCTCATGGTTTGCCGTTCCTGATTAGATCTTTCGTCTCCTGAGAAAGTTTGCCAGTATCCTGTCTAGCCTTACTGCTCCCGACTTCTACTGCACACTCCGTGAGTAAGGCGAGTAAGGCTTGTCGCTGGCTTCCTGTGTCGTAAGCTCGGCTTCCTCTTAAGGGCGGAATATCGGTTCTGCAGCGCGATCCTGAATTCTTCTACTTTACGTCCTTACTGTTAGCTCATTTATCGGCTTCTACGTACTAGCTTGTGCCGGTCCCTCCTCAAATCTAGCCTAATTCGAGATCTTACCATACGGTGGTCACTACACCTTACCCTTCCGAGCACTTCCACATCCTGCACGACGCCAGGGTTATCGCATAATATGAAGTCTATTTCATTTTTGTGCGCCCCATTCGGGCTTCTCCGGGTCCACTACCGACTCTCCCATTTACAGAAGAAGGTATTCATTATGCGTAGGATATTCCTTCTCCAACTCAACTAGTAGGTCCCCCCTGCTATTTCTACAGCCCAGACCATAGTTGCCAACTGCCTTGTCTCCAGCCTGAGTTATTGCCTACTTTAGCATTGAAGTCCCCCATAACTACGGTATACTGTGTTTTTTAATTTGGCCATTGCCGATTCCACCATCTTCATAGAAGCGTTCCACTACTTGGTCGTCGTGGCTGGATGTGGGCGCGTAGCCCTGCACCACCTTGAGCTTGTACCTCTTATTGAGCCTGAATTACAAGACCTGCTACCCTTTCGTTAATGCTATAGTGTTCGTCTATGTTGCCAGCTATGCTTTTATTGACTAGAAAATCCCACTCCCAGTTCTCTTCTGTCCTCTAGACCACGGTGGTAACATAGGACGTGTCCATTTTTCAGTACCGTAAGGCTTCGCCTGCCCTCCTAACCTCGCTAAGCCCTATTACATCCCATTTAATGCCTCTAGTTCCTCGAACAAACACTCGAGACTTGCTTCGCTAAATAAGGTTCGCGCGTTAACGTTGCCAGGTTCAGATTCCATTGGCGGCCTGTCCGGAGTCCAGGGATTCTTAGCACCTCTGCTACGTCACAGGTCTGACCGCCGCGTGGTCTGTTGCTTCGCAGCCGCTGGGGACTGAGGGCCTGAGGGTTAATTGGCGTATCATGGGAGTTTGTGGCCGTTACTACACCCAGGGTGGCCAATCCTGCTCTGGTGAGGGAGTGCATTAACCGGCAATGGTCGCCGGGGGTCAGGACGCACCCAAGCCCCTTTGTGCAATTCCATCACTACGCGGATTTTTTTTTAATCCGGTGGGAATTGTCCGGCACCGGGATTCGAACCACGGTCCTTCTGCACGCGAGGCGGGTGTCTACCTCTACGCCAGTCGCTGCATATATGTGAACATACCCCATGTTTCAGGAAACTATACTACGACCGTAACAAAAGAAGCCAGGTGCAAATACGTTGAACACAAAGGCGAATAGCGGGGCGGAGCAGTATGGTGGCTCCACTAGTAGACTGATGGTTAACAAGTCTCCGTCGTCTTCTGGATACTAAAATCTGTGCCTGAATATCGCTTGAAGACCCGTCCATGTGACATCAGGGCAGACAGCAAGAAAGGCACGATTTCATATTCGTATTTAGATTCAAATTATTTTATGTACAAGCACATGACGACGTTAGAGGTAAAGCTACAGCTGTGCAGCTAGACAAAGCTTGAAGACCCTGGTTACTTGGACAACTGTGCGTGCAATGGAAGTACGGCAGCAAATAATTTCATTTACACCATTCGATTGCAGCATTTAAATGTGTAAGTCATAAGTTGTACATCTAAAAAAGCGCAATATAGCAGTGCACTACACACCGAAACAGTCGCAATACTCAGACAATTTACCAATTTCTCAGTGAACAAAGCACCACTTGCTGCCGTAAAAGCGCTGGGGAACTATAAAACACCAAATCTTTCGAATAAAACAAATATGTAGTTTGTCTGCCCTTTTATGCAGGCTATCTTCAATAAGTTTAAAGTGAATGTATGGGGACACCGATACGATTATTTGGGCTTGAATTGTGAAGTCTAGTTTGGCACACTGCGCACCTCTCCCTTTCGTGCTTAGAGGGGCGCTGCGGTGAAACGGGGTTGCTTTTAAATGCGCGAACTATTTTTACAAAACTGTACACGTTGGTGCAAATATCTCACGATATAAATTTGAATATGGGTACCAAAAAAACAATGTCGGTGGTGTACTTTAATGATTCGAAGTTTTGTGTTACACCCATTGAAAACAAATCTTCTAGAAACGTGCCACCCCGCCATTAAGGCTAGTGCTAAGCCTATCATGTCTAAGCCTATCAAGTGCTAAGCCTATCAAGCGTATCATGTCGCACCACTATGACAGTAATACAAGATAAATCCGGGTTTACAACAGGCGCTACTGTATATTCTTTAAAAACAGCGGACATGACAAGCCACCAAGTCTGCGCTGAAACGTGGCAGTGGCACGTGGCCAGTAGTTCATCTGTGCTGTTTTATTATCATCATCACTTTTTTACGACGCTTCATTCCTCTTACGTATACTACGACGGAGGGGCGCGTTTAATCCGTGTTGTTAGCGACAAATATACCATATTCACGAGAATGCGGCGCGTAACTCACCTGATAGTTCCGAAATTACGAACATAAAACTTCCGTTGTAGTTCTAAGCACGTGTCTCTAACATAAGCTCACACAGCCAAAGCCGAAACTCATTCATTAGGTTCACCTCTAGTCACCTAAAATCATCGAGCTGTAGAGGTCCACGAGATCCATGCGCAGAATCTATTCCGGAGGACCTGGTTGAATACCACCGAGCACATTTAGGAATTTTTCTTTTCAACTCAGCAAGTTACTTTTCTTATAATATCGTCCCTATAAAGTGTGGTGTCATTCTCAGCGCTCACCTGGCACGCTTGCGCACATCAGTTCATGGTGATTTGTGAAAGAGCGAAAACACAGCACACAGGAAGACGAAGAACAGACAAGACGAGCGTTCACCGCTCCCACATGTGGGATCCAATGGGGTTTGAATTCCTTGCTTCTCCCATTCAACGCTCAGTCGTGCTTATTCTCCGCCTTCCTCTGTGTATTTTCTGCGCTCGTTTACAAAGAGTGTTCGTTATCCTTCGAGCCGTCGGCCATTTTGTCTAGCGTTTGCCAGCCATTTTTGTTGCAGTCACCGGCCGTTTTGTTTGTCATGGAAGCCAAATTCGCGACGAACATATGCAACTACTACTCTCTCTTTCAAATATAAAAACGTGAAGCTGTCCACATGCACGCGCTATCCACCCCAGTCAGCTAAAAGGCGGCACAGCACTGCCCCGCACCTTCCTGCTCGCAATAATTCATATTGCGTTTCCCAATTCTAGTAGGGCGTCCGAGCACCGGGCCTCCCCTTGGACACCGGACGACCGGGCGAAGGGTCATACCCACGCTGGGCAGCGAGGTGAACCCCAGTTTCCGTGGTTACGGGGGCAGCAGCCCTCATTCCTCATATTTGTGCCCGCACCGTCTCCGCAGAACCAGTGACGTACTACGTCATGCGAGAGACTACCCCGTCGGCCTTCTCATAGCTTCATCGCTAAGGCCGGCGTAATCTTTGGAGCGGGTTATGTATGCCCTTACAAAGGCGCCACGCATAAATATTCCTGTCTATATTGCCTCTCTATGCTCGATCTGCGTTAGCGCCTTGTCATTTATGCGCGCTTCACTTTATATGCATCTTGGCCAGCACTTTTCTGTGAACGCATCCTTCTGCGAGCTTTACTTAGTGCCCCGTGCCGAAATTAAGATAGATGTGCGATACCTCCTTTCAAGGGTATCTTTTCCTACGCCCTGCAAATGATTTTTCCAATGCAAATCATCGATACATTTTCTCATCCAACTTTCTAGTATATATAAAGAAATGCGTAAAACTGGAGCCGTTTTGTTTCCTTTGCTTTTGAAGTATTTTTTCGCCAGGAGTATTTTTTCACCAGTCTTTTGATTGATTTATTCATTGCTTGAAATTTTTTTAAACAAGGTCCGGATTAAACGATCACTCCAGCAGAGCACCGAACAAGAAGTCATTGTTCGGGGCAGCTTATTAGAAAGAGAATGGCGAAAAAGCTAATCCCGTCGTTACTTCCAGTTGAAGATTATTTTTGTATCCACGACAGGTTTGCGTTCCTTTCAGGTTTTTTTTTTCCTTTTCATTTTTCTTGGGAGACCATTACACAAGTTATTTTACACAGTAATCATTACATGTATGAGTTAGGCCTCATTTTAGTGTGTACAAAACGAAAAAATTAATAAGCCGTGAAAACGGCTGCTACGCCTTGCAGATTGAGGCCCCTCTACATAGCGACAACCAACCTTAATAAAGTACATCACAGCCATAAAGTGCAGTTCTCTGAGAGATGCGGGGACTTTTGTAAAATTCCCAAATAAAGCGTCTGGAGAAAGTCGGCCGTGAGAGAAAACGACGGCTTTGCTAGCTTATCACACATCGGCATGTGTACTCATTTTGGACACATCAGTAACCATTCTTTTTATTTTGTTGTTTACCGAGAGTGCCGATGTAGGCACGCACTATGATCAATGAAGCCTAGTTTTGTGACGAATATTTAGCCAAGATGAGCCAAACGTTGGGGCCATGCGTCCGTTTCCTGAACCTTCATAGAAGACTGGGATGTAGACACGCGGCCGCGGCGGCCGCTTTTTTGATGGAGGCGAAAAGCAAAAACGCCCGTGCGTACGAGCTTTCGGCGCGCGTTAAAGATCTCCAGGTGGTCAAAATTAATCCGGAGCCATCCACTACGGCGCGCCTCATCGCCTTCGTTGCGTCGGCGCGATACACCCTACAATCAATCAATCACTCAATGTAGACACCCACCCACAGTATGGCATTGGCCCCAGAATAACACCGTGAAGTGTAGTATATTCTTGTCACCTATATCACGAAGTGGAATCACTTCTCACTTTTATCACCCTGAAGCTTGTAATTCTACCTCTGTTGTTACGGATTGCGCCCAGACTTATCAAGATAAAGTTCATTACAGTTGAAGTATCCTCGTGCCTGACTGTGCAGCCATTAAAAATAGAGCTTCTACTTACACTGGGGGCAAATTCTGTACAATGACAGTCGTTAGTTTGCAGCGACGTGGTATTGGCTTGCAAATGCATTGATTCTTCAGTTCGTGTATCGCGTGGAGCTGTGAAAAACAAGGAAAAAGACATGTGGCGTCATTGTGATCTTACTGGTGCACTGAAGAAAGCGACGCGCAAAATGACGCGCGCAGTAAGTGTTATTCGGCGCGCTGTTTTTTCCCGTGCACCAGGGCTGTCCCTGGTGTGTTTGCGACATGAAGATAACATGTCAACTGTTTATCTTTGGTAGCGGTTTATCGCGGTAAACGTCGTGTCACCTGCACGGTACCTGTGTTATAACTGGGACGGCAATCTGTAAGTTCATAGCAGTTCTGACGTCTGCTTTCAGACTTTCAGGAATGTAGGACGAGGTGGTTCGAGTGATTGCATTGGTGACTTCTGAGGCACAAACTGGGGTGGCGTAAAAAGAACCCTTGCAGAAGCCTCAGATGCGCCCCCTTGCGCCGTGCCAGTACAGTGGGTTTACAAACGGTACTTAAGCATAAAACTGAAACAGGGCGAGGAAGAGAAGTGGTTCAATGAGCCACTGAATGAGCCTATGAGCGTATAACAAGATTGTTTCAACGAGTAGTGATGAACACCGGGCGTGGTTACGCACACCGGGAGACCATGAAGGAACTAGAAGCGTACTGAGAACTAGGCAGCCGTCTAAATATCACTAACATCTATAACCGATCGATGCACAAGTACACAGCTCGTGAAGACAATCGTAAGACAGTTCTTTAACTAAAGGAAGGGCTGTTTTGACCCTACTGATACAAAATAGTGTCACCCAAGTGAAATGTGACGCGACAGGCGTAAGCAATCAAGTGTTGACTTTGATCACGACGTTGAACTAGCGCGGCCCCTAATCTGACCGACACCAGTGGCATCTCTATGAACTTCTGTAGGAGCCGAGGGGTCAAAGTATTCAAGTATGGGGTTCGGACGTCAAAAGTTGCTCCAGCGCATGAAAAACGGCATCGCATTCTGATGCACACTTAAATGGAACATTTTTTGGTTGCACAGCTGTGAAGGGGTAAGCTCTGTCAGCGAGTTCAGGTACAAAACTGTGAAAATAACAGAAGGCCAGTAAATTCCGAGGCTCCTGGACAAACGTGACGCCTTAACATCAGTAAACTGTGAATTTTCTGTTGGTTTGGTCTGACGCTGTCTTTATAGACAAAAACTCCCAGCATGAGCGTTTGGCGGTCTCGAAATCGGCGCTTCTTATAATTATAACTATAGGCCAGCTTTTTCCAACCAGTCAAGAAGAGTGGCTAAGCGAATGTTGTGCTCCCTGAATGTTCGTACGAAAATAACAATATTGTCTGAGTAGCACATGCACATTTCCCACTCGAGTCCACTCGCTTGAGTCCGCTTTAATTTCCCACTTGAGTAGCGATCCTTGGGGCCGACGTTCACGTTGGGCCCTGGGTGTGCAAGAGTATACCGTCACCGTGTTCTACATGAGCGGCCGTTGGGATACTGATGCCGACCGACCTTCTCACCTGCCGCTAGAAACAACTCCCGGCGATGCTGACCATTTTGCATTTTGACGACAATCTTGCTTGGCTATCAACACCATTTCACTACCCCGCAACCTTCAAGATGGAAGAGCGGCGCGACAATAGTTTATAGCGCCTAATTGAGTCTACCCGGATAGTTAGGCGTGCTAGCCTTTTTTGCGTACAGGACGGCCTACTGCCAAATAAGAACTGCTCTGCTCTCGGTTGTAGCCTTGTGCTCGCGGTTCCCCTAAAGCCTTCGAAGCAGTGCTCTCACGACGACCTCATATCCGGCCACATGGGACTGGTGCGCCCACTACACCGCATCAAACAACACTTTTACTCGCCAAACCTGCATGAAACAGCAAAACTATATGTGGCGGCCTGCGCACAATGTCAGCGGAGCAAGCTTCCCAAATTCACTCCGGCAGGAAGACTTCGGCCGCTGCATCCCGAAATTCTCTCTTCAAAAAGGTAGACATAAATTTGCTATGACCGATTCTCTCGCTCACCGAAAGGTAACCGCTGTGTTCTCTTCGGTGTCGACTATCTCTCGCGCAAGTGCGAGAGCGCCGCCGTGTCATCTAATACTGCAGGAGAAATCTCCAAGTTCCTGCTTCCATCTATCCTACTTCGCCATGGAACCCCTCGTGTTATGATGAGTTCCCCTGGCCGTCCATTCACCGTCGGTGTCCTCAAAGAGCTGCTTCGCCTCTGTGAAGTGTAGTTTGGTCATTACCCACACCAGTCTCAAACAAACGGTCTCACCGAACGAACGAACCGCACACTGACAAACATGGTCGCCATGTACGTCGCCTCCGACCACAAAAAATTGGGATGACCTCAAGCCCTTCCTCACTTGCGCCTCTAACAACGCAAAGATCCAAAACTACCGGCGGCAACCCTTCCTCCTTCTCTATGCCCGCAAATATCGTAGCTTCCTCGATCCCATCTTTCCTTTCACTCAACACGACGAGCTTTCAGTGGCTAAGACACTTTGCTTCCAAAACAAGACCTCGTTTGCGCGCCTACACACGTGGGCTTGCCAAGAACGCCAAACAGAGGTATGGCGTCGCCACCGTGATCTGTTTTACGCCCCTGGTGACTTCGTATTGCTCTGGACCTCCCAGCATAAACGTGGCCTGTGGAACAATCTTCTCCCCCATTGCGTCAGTCTCTTTATTCTATTTAAACTCGCGAGCGAGGTTTCTTACACGGTGTCACGTATAACCACAAATGGTAGACCACGAAGAGAGCACAAGTTGTGCACGTGGCACGTCTGAAGCGGTATAACTTCCGTACTGCTCAGGCACTCGCCCCCAGGGCTTCGTCTGCGACCGGGGAAGTGTCAGGCAAGTGAAATGTGGCTCAACTATCCTTTTTGACTAAGCTGAAAAGAACGGAGTCGTTCTAGGGAGAAACAAAACTGTCTTCGCGTGTTGCAGTATGCACTCCAGTTTTACTCCGTATTCAGAGCCAAAGCTCTTCTGTAACTAAACCTTTTCTGGACAGTGGAACAATGAACACTGGCATGTGGTCCCGATATGCTGAAGCTCTGTGGGAAGACCTACGACGTGACGGATTAGAACGGTACTGGTATTTCTAAGCTGACCGATAGGCCCAGCGCCGCTCATCTGGTGCAACTTTGACCCCTCTGTTTAGCACATACTGCATTGCACTCGAACTTCGACAGCGTGAACATATTCGTGAAAAAAATCATTGGCCTGGCCGTACATATTTGTTAGGCATATGACAATGCCTATTCAACACATATATTTGCGTCTAACGTCAGCTCCCTAAACACTTTATATTCGAGCATACGTGGTTATTCAGAGGTATCCCGCTGGTTGTTTAGTCATTGTTTTTTTTTTCATCGCCCAATTCCATGGTCTTTTTTGGAAGCTGGGCCGCTGCACAGCACGGCTGCATGGCGGCTTTCGATTTCAATTACCTGATTTCTTCATATGCAGTGCCAGCTCAAATTGGACATTATTTAGATCCCTCTTTCAAATGAATTATTTTACATTTTTCCCAAGCCTTAGCTAGTCGTTTAGTCAGAACGAGTAGCCTGGACAATCAAAATGTAAACGAGTATTCTTTGTTGGTCGTAAGGCTGGCAGCACCAAATATAAAATGGTTTCTTTTGTTTACAGATCTGCAGGTTTAAAATATAGGGCTTCGCGCGGTGCGTAATGTTTGGCAATCAAAGCGAAATTTCCATTGGGAGCTCTAAACTTCCGAGCACATCTTACACCTTAGCGAGAGCGTCCTTTGTGTCACGGCTGCTCATCTGGCCTGTACTACGCAGCAATGTCACCACGCCATTGGGTCAAGCAAGGTTAGCGTGTTTTGGTCGTGCCGTTCACCTAAGCTTTATTGTGGCAATGCCACAAACCAGTTTGAGTATGCGACGTGATGAACTTATCGACCGTATCGACAATCGGCAGTTTGTATGGGCGTATGCGAGATTGTCGACCTGATGCCACATTTTCTGCTCTTTTGTGTGGCACAAAGCTCTGTAAAACACTTAGCATAGGGTAAATAACGAAAGCAATGACGTCTATAAGAAAGGGGCCAAACGTATCGTTCATTTTTTATTCGGTTCAAGTTTTGGTTCACCATATCTGGACAAACTACAAATGCTAGGCCTCCTTTCTCCTTAGTTTTCTACGCCAATAACCTTTCGAAATACCAACATGCTGGGATGTTCAACATTTCTCTTTATTTACTTCAGTCTTTACATTGAGTGCTCTGCAACATTTCCTTGCAGAGCTAGCAATCACAATAAAACCTTGCTTTGAGCCAATACAGTGCATACAGCTTGGTTCAAAGGACCAGAAATAAAACGACTGCCTACGTTCTCTTATTGCGAAAAAATACTATAGCGTGGTTCTACGAACCATGCCTCTGTCGTTCCATTGAAGCAACGTCGAAAAAAGAAATCCTGGGTCGTGTCTTTACAGACAAATGGTTGATTCTTAGAAAAGCAAGCGCTTTACTTCCGACTACTGTTGGCGTATAGGTTGTGGCAGCGCTAATGGAAGCAAAATGAAATAACGGCCTTCTTCATTACATAAAATGCCTAGTAAATACTAAAGGATATGCTGTTTATGAAGGTGTACTCCGGAATTAGGGTTGATAATATATTACGATTATGTGTGCTGATGTTAATTCCAATTCGTAATACAAAAACTAGTCATTTAGAGTATTCGCGCTGTATTCACGCTAAATTAGACAAATCTAAAAAAACCTATGCTTATCCAAGAAAAGAAATTATTCACTCTATTATGCCTGTTTAACGTCACACCGTGTTGTTAAGACTACGTGGTCATAGCAATATATGCCCGGTAAATGCAGGCATATTGGCAGTAAAACACATGACGTCGACAAAGTGGCGTTGTTCGTAGTGCGGCCACTTCATATGCTAGTCGATTTAATGGTACGAAAAAAGCGTACTTAAAAAGAAACACAGCCGTTTTAACGTATGTTAAAGTGCCCCCCCCCCCCCCTTAAATACATTATTTCACCTTACTGCTTTCGCACCGTTTACTATAGTGTTTGCGCCTATGGGGAACGTCTGGGGCGATGCAAGAGTGGGATACATTGTCTACAAAGCTTTTGAAGACTCCTTTGCACAGGCCCCGGCGATGCCATTATCCTGTTTCCTTCGAATTGCAGAGAACCCTGTTTCGCAAGAAGCCGTTCTTCAATTCCATGGCAGAAAACTAGCATTATTTTCCTTTTTTCGCATTTGTAGAGCTTGGGAGTGCTCTAGGCAGTTCGCACTCCAAACAGTGCCAGCCTGTTCGGCATTCTGAAGTTAGCGTAGGAGGCGTAAAAGTTGCACAATACCATGTTGCTTCCAATTGTAAAAGCTTTCCTCGAGGACAACGCGGCCTTTTTGATGCATGGCGGACATGCAAGCGGCAACAAGCATAAGGCGTGACAACTGGCGAAGCCTACACAATAGTTTTAAGAGCTATCCGGCTTCACTAATACTTGAGATGTTATCATTTTGCATACCTGACAATGCCGGGAAGGAAATCTGTATGGTTGCAATAAAACATGAGATTTCTGGGAAACCACCGACACGGTTTTGTTTTTTGTTTAGCATGCATACCTTGACCTTAATCGTATCGCACGTCCTTTAAGTAATTACGAATAATGAGCATAGCAATAGGGCCAATACCCACTGCCAGTGTGTTGCTTAATCGCCTCAGCCTACGCACGCATATGTTCCTAAACAAACGTTACTGCTCTGACAAATTTGTTGAGTTTTCATTCATAAACATGTAATACGGAAAAGTCAGATCCCATGCGTATGTTGAAATCGATATAAACAAGCCTATACCACTTGTGCTTGAACACTTAATTCTGCACTCGCTAAACGTAAACGTAGCTCCCTCGTCGACGCAAACACCCCCTGGAAGGGTCGTAACAATGAGTTCCACGTCAACCCACCAATGGACGATTTGCGCGACGCTGACAATCTGACCGCTTGATTCGGTGCATTCCACGCTTGATCGTCATGAGTTGTTCCGCTTGTTGCTTCTCGGCGTATCCCTCACAACGCTCATCGGCTTTCATGGCCACCACACACTGTTGTATTGCCTTACGTCTTCAACCCCGCATCCGTTATCAGTGTGCACTGCGTTTTTCTGCATAGCGAAGACGCCCATGTTACGCGTGACGCCTCTATCCGGCGTGGCTGTCTTTCTGCATACGTGACGCTCTCGAAATGCGGTGAACACCAGTCAGAGCACGTGTCATGCAGGCGTACTGAACCACGGTACCGTCGGCAGTCATCACATACGGGAGCCCCATCAAGGGTGAGGAAGACCCAGCGGTGGATATGACAAACAAAACCGCAGCTGCAGCCCCCTCAAAGTCGGGAAGAGAGGCAAAGAATATTTCGCTTTAAAAAATTGTCAAGGCACTTTGAGATGCCTACATATACATGTACTGCACTGAGAGATAAAATGCGAAACATTAAAGCAGGACCATAACTGCGCCTGCGCACGTCCTTGCCTTGATTAATGAATGGATAAGGGCATGGCAACCTCCAAAATGGAACACAGCGTTTTAAATGCAGAGCATTTCAGTAACTCACGATGTCACCCGCGTTGACGTCCGTAGTCCGCACCGTCGTTGTCCCTACTATATAAAAAGAAAACACTATCCGGCGCCAGGTTTCGATCCCTCGACCCTGCGGGGAGAACGCAATGTACATGGTGCTCTACCCACTGCGCCACAACGCCGACACAGAATGGGACGCTACTAACGCGAATTATATCGTTGACTCATTCAAATTACTGCTGACGAGCGCTCTCTCGTCAGCAGTTGCCACAAGTGCAACAACATTAACGTAACGCAAACTACTTAACGTCGTGCGCCCCCGGAAATGCTCTGCATTTGATCGTGCCCCTCGGGAGGGGGATGTTTATACAGGAACTCCTACTTCTAGCGGACTCCTGGCGCCCTCTTTCTGCCATTGTAGAGACTATGAGGCGGTCTTCCAAGGGCGCCAAATTTAAATTCTACAAAATCGATTTTTGAGAAAAAACTCTTAAAGCGGGGGGTAATTGTCATGTGTCAGGGCACCCCCTGAGAGGGGGACGCATCAAAACCCCCGAAAAATAGAAGAAAAGAACAAAGGAACGAGAATTTTGAAGGGCGCGCCATGAATGCGCCAATCAGCAAGCGCCAGCGCCGACGCCCCGAGGAATCATGGGCAAAGGTGGCAGCGCACTGGTCGGCCAATCAGGGAAGGCCACGCATGGGACAAGTGGCGAGATGACCATATAAGGACATAGAAGAGGCAAAGAGCGAATGGGAGTGCACCACGCCAGAGCCCAGAGGGGATATAAGCGGGCGCACAAAGAGAAGGGGGAGGCAAGACAAGGGGAGGTAAGAAATCGAAGAAACCAGAAGGCGGCCGGATCACGTGCGCTTCAACGAACGAGCCAGGGGTACGCGGCCAGGCCATCGACCACGCCATCCGAGCCTGGGCGGGAGCGGGCCGACTTCGCATCGGCACCGTCATCCTAGGTGCACCACGAACCTGTGTCTTCGTGGCCCCAGCGGCATCGGTCGGGCACCAGCGGCCAGCGTCCACGCTCCGTCGACGTTCGTCTCGACGGCCCCGAAAGGCGACGTTCGTGCCAAGCCTACCTGAGACCTCCAGCGGCAGCGGCTACCAGGGGGGTAGCCACCGAGGAAGCGCGCCGCCGAAGGGATGACCGCGCGCATCGAACGCCGGCATCAAGGACATCCAGCGGGAGCGGGTACCAGGAAGTAGCCGCAGAGGAAACGTCAGGACGCGCGGAGCCCACGCCGTCCAAGGAGTGACCGCGCGCATCGAACGCCGGCACCGAAGCGAGACGAGGACGGCTACCACCGGGTCGCGGCCACGCAACGGGTGCGACACGTCAGCGCCGACGACAGCGGGGTAGGCCAGTCCATTAGGGACATATTCGTAGGATACAACTAGGGAGTTGTAGTGAGAAAGAGATGAAGTAGGACTTGACGTAATGAGTGAATTTGGACTGAAGGTGTAGAACTTTATTGTAGAGTCTTTTGAGTTTGGATTTGAATTGTATATTGAGCTGTTAAGTTAGGGGTTTGTATGCGAGTTGTATTTTGATTTTCAGTAGTATAGGACCACACAGCAGTGAAGGCGGCGTTGTATTTTGCCATTTTGCATGACAGCATGCTTGGCAGATTCATGAAATTGGACTGCTCGCGAGAATACATGGCTTAAACAGGTCTATTGGTGCAGTACAAACTCATTCATTCGAACTCGGGAACTTCGAACCTACAGTTACCTGTTGGTTCGAAAAAAAAAACAAAAACACTGACAAAGACAGGGCGAAGGCACAAACACGAACAAAAATTGGCGATCACAGTGACCTATTCTTCATGGGCACAAATGCAGTTCCCGGTAAGATAGCGCAACTGACGGTTTACTTACGCAGCCGTTCTCTTCACGCGCTATCTGAGTTTACTCACTGATTAAGTGTGTTTGCTCATCCTTCATATTATCGACCACTGTGGTTCCAGGAACCCCGGAGTGCATCCACACGTGCTGACATGGTGTGCCAGAAAGGCTTCCGTACTAACATGTGCATGATTGGCATGCTCACGTACACGCTCATTTAAGCACCTGCCCGTCTGTCCCCCGTAGCTCACGCCACACAAGAAAATCCTATCTGCTACACTTTGAACACATTCTACGATTGATTGATTTATTTACTGTGAGGCTTAACGCACCGACGCTACGCAGGTGATGAGGCGCGCCGTAGTGGAGGGCTCCGGATTAGTTTTGACCACCTGGGGATCCTTACGTGCGCCGAATTCTTGTACACAAAGGAGTTTTTGCCTTTCGCCTCCATCAGAAAAGCGGCCGCCACGGCCATCAATCGAACCCGCGTCTTCGGGCTCAGCAGCGCAACGTCCTTTTTACAAACTGTGTTCTGTGTTTGACAACACATTGGAACCCACGCCTCTTTTTCGTTATCCCTGGCGGCAAACGAAACACAGGCTTCTTTTTCCGGCAGGGATAACTTATCAGGAGCACTTACGAAAACTTTCATGTCAACACGTTGTCCCATTTACTTAAGGCTTCTGGATACGGAGGCAATACGAAGAAAATAGCCGAGCAGGGGCATTATCCGCGACGTAAAAGGACAAACTACAGCTCAAACACGAAAGAGAGTGGCTATGATCCCTTATATGCACTGCGTGTCTCATGAAAATGGGACAACGGGTTAACGTGAACGTTGTCTTCAGCGCTCCTGATAAGTTGTCCCAGCTGGCAAACAGAACCTTCCTCCTAAAGACGCCTGGGTTCCAATGCGCTGTCAAACGCTGTCCCTCCGTCTTTCGTCCTGTTGTTTTGCGCGCTGTGTGTGTTTCTTTCAAGATGATTTACCAACTCGCCCAACTTTCGGTGTTACTTCAGAATGTGTTCAACGTGTAGCTACGTGGGAAAGACGGGCAGGTGCTCTAATGAGCATCTACAAGCACCTGAGCTCTCAGCGCAGTTCGGAAGACCGTAGTCTGAAGCACACCTATCATGTCTTTACGGACTCACAGGAAGCGTACAGGGCCTGTGACGACGCTCGGCACACGTCCACTGTAGTCAGCCACCTTCGTCAGTACATCAGCGGGCTCCGCTCCTTGGGCCACGACTTCACAGTTCACTGGATACCTGGCCACTCGGGCATACCGGGTAACGAAAGGGCAAACCGACTAGCGCGCGCTCTACTCCAATCCGCGCAATCGGGACGCCCTAGTTCGGAGGACGACATCGATCACGAAACAGAGACGCCACCAAGAAGTTACGACCCAAGAGAAGCCATCGTTCAAGCTAAGAAGTATCGCCGGGAATACTTAACGAGCGCCCACAACCCTTTGGGCATCCCTCCTCTTCCTGGCCATGTCTTCAGTCGTCGGCAGCAAGTCACTATCCGCCAAGTCCAGTCTGGCACACTCTTAACCCCATTTCTACTGCAGCGTTTCCGTAGACCCCAAAACGCTGGTTCATCCCGTCACGACTTGAGCTCGTGTGATACGTGCCTAGTTCGAGCGGACCTGGAGCATCTGCTTTGGGCCTGTCCGCTCTACTCGCTGCCCCGGACTCGAGCCCTGGCCACTCTGCGGTCCGAGGTACGCCCGACCTCCCTGCGAGCTTGGGCCTGCCCGGACTCATCTACCCCAATTGCGACCGCCGTCGAGCTCTGGCGGGCATTGGACGAGTTCCTTCTGGATCCAGCTGCTCCGCCCACTGGCGCCAGGCTCCTCGCCCTCGGGCATACCGCCTGAGGGGCACACCGGAAGACCTCCGCAATGGACAATGGCGCCGTGGGCCCCCGATCCGCAACTGCCCAGGACCTCGCTTCCTCATGCAATGTGGGGCCACGCGCAATTGGCCACTGGGATTTTCAATTTTTCGGCGCGTGTTGGGTGCCTTCCCTCTTTCTCTGTCAGTTTGTACCTGTTTTTATTGTGCCTCAAAATGCAAATGCATGTATATTTGCATTGACGTGAACATAAAATCAGTTCGTAGTTAGCCCGTGCCTATGTGTATAATTTCCGTCCGCGTGTGTTTTGCTGCTCTAAATATCACCAGGTTTTCCACGCATGCAGATAAAATTTTGCAGGAGGAGTTTTTCGCGTACACGGGACCGCCGGAAAAGAAAACGTTTGGCAGAACCATGGGTAATGTTTCAAGTTCTGGCGTTTACACAAGGGTGCAATAAAATCTTCAAAACAAATACTCAAGCTTAGTCGCGTTGAAGGCAGGCGTAACGAACACGTACGCTGGGAGCGGGGACACAAATAAAACATGACCCCGTGGGCTCACAGGAGAGATCCACGTACAACACAACCAATATGCGCAGACGGTAGCACCAAATACGTTTTCCCCGCGGATTTGAGCCAGGGGCTACCAATGCGCTAAACTAGAATTCAGTGTGCGTATTGCAGCAATTTACGACTTCCACACGCTCTTTGGTGACGTCCCAGGGACTTCTTTCGCCGTAATGCCATCTGTAAGGCCAGCAACCTGTGGTGCTATCACGAAGGCCTAATTCTTCACGAAGGCCTAATAACCACGAAGGCCTAATAACCGAAGCCGCCGCACCTAAACGAGAACCCAACACTTAGCCTAGCCTAGTAAGAGTACCGCCATACCTAACTGACCTAGAAAGGCCTACAAAACCTAGCGAAACATTGAAACACTGGAGGAAGCTAAGTCGACCACAAGCTGCGCTGTTTCTCCAGCAATCAACCATATATGCAAGCTGCGCGAATGATTTTTTGTCGTCGTTGCGCCTACAAAAATCATTAAACAAAGGTGCACAGCCTGACCGCACGTGCAGTGTCGGTATGCCATTAACTATTTTGTTTTGTAACGCTCTAAAGATATATACGACACAGAAGCTGTGTACACAGCACTGAGGCTGTATTTTCCTGCGTATGTTTATGACACAACGACAAACCACGCGCGATGTGGTCTCTGGGCTCGTTTAAATTCCGGCATTCTACCTGATAGCGAATAGCAAAAATAAGGGAAAGGAATGCCTCGAGAGGAACAAGGTAATTTAAACTCTCGCGAGTGCGCTGACGAGCCTTGATGAAGAAAAATAGGGCCAAGAGCAGCTTGATGCAGGTCGAAGAGTCTTTTAACCCAAAGGTTTCGGCGACGGAATTTCCACGAAGAGAAGGTCTTCCCTATACAGCGTTGAGCTGCCATCCATGCATACATCTCCGCAACATTTTCGAGGCTTTCCTCAACAAAATATTGCAATGTACATCGCGTAATATTTTGTGCCCTGAACACGTCACGGATATAAAGAGAAATCGTCGGTCCGAACAGTATGCTCGCAGAAGATTTTTTCATCAGTTGCTGAAAGTCTTGCAAGCGAGAGATTTTTTTGCCCACCGTGACAGAAGAAAAAGATAAGAAAGAAGGGAGATATACTCTCAAAATGCAGGGGCCATCTTACCTTTTTTGATTCATATTCTGCGCACGGTTAATGCTTGAGTTACCGTAGATTTATCATTATTACACCAGCGGTATCGCCGTTGTTCGGTAGAAAGAACAGAGCTGACATCTTGATAAGGCATTTATAAGAATGATGTCGAGGGATATCTGAAATTTTCTGGCGTCTCCGTTTAAAAAGATCATGTGAGTGAAAATACATTTCACTCAATATTACCAATATTATAAACTTTTTAGTAAAAATAGCACCTCTTCAAATAAAAGCCCAAGCAAAAGAACTAGTAGCACTAGTAAAAGCTGTTCGCAGTGAGAAAAGAGACTACTTAACTGGTTTTGAACCCTGGTGGTCAAGAAAAACGTAGAAATTGGGAAGAAATAAAATGAAGGAAGCTCACAATAAGGCGTATATGACTTGCAGGTAGCGAAGCTGTACGTGACCTCATGACCATCACGACGGTTTAAGTCCACAATTGCAGGCGATTCGCTTCTTCTCCGCTGCCGCACAACCTACACTCCATCATTGTTGCTGTAAGGGTGAGATTCGTTCATTTTTTTTTAAGTGATAATCGTTGAGCATAACCTTGAAGGGGCGTACGCAACGACGTATCCTTTTCGCTCCGAGCAAGTGATGCAACGATTACGCGAACAACGGAGTTTTTGGTCAATCTTGGCCAATTTTCTCAAGTGGGTATGCTTGGCTTGACAAACGTGCGCCAGGGACGCTGGGCGTTCGCCGCGAGACACACACAGGAGCGGTCGGCATTTTTCTTGTTTTTTGAACTGCCGGGAGGTCGCCGGGAGGCCCGCGTTCACGTGTGCGTGCTTGACAATTTAGTAGCATTTTGAACTGCGGACACGAAAAATTACAATTTGATAAACAGCTTCGCTGTAAAAGATGTCAGGTGAGGGTTAGGGAAGGAAGAAAGGTAGGGAAATGTTTGACAGGAGGAAGGAGAAAGGCTGCGAGATTATTATCCAGGTGCCGGGTCGGGACGGGAGGAACTTCTGCGAAAATCGAGGCCAAATTGGCATGATGGAGCACACAAGGTGTACTGAAGGTCCAAAACAACTTTCCCTTTGGCTTAACCACAATGGTGCCTTTTCCTCCCTATACGGCAAACCCACAAAAAGCTCATACTTCATCAACGAGCATCAGTTGCGAATCTCTGCTTGCGAATCCTGCCGGAGCGGGCTTCCTGTTTCGTCCAAGCTGAGAGGCTAGTGTACTGGCACGGCACCTAGGGGACAAAAAGTGTACTTTGCTAAACCTTTTTAATCATAATCATGTAACTTCAACATAAAAGCTTGCATTTTAAATTTGAATGCATAACTGAAGTAATGTATACTTATGTTTTCAAGGTTTTTTTCGTTTACAGCAGAAAGCCGCAGCCTCGAGCACATGAGTGCTACCTCAACTTTCTGCCAACAGGTGATAGGTTAGTGTACTTGCCCCGTAATTTCCCTGTTTGGTCAAGCGAGGGCGGCCCAGCGCGGACCGATGTTTGATACATGCTGCCCATGGAGATTTCGCTATTGATGTGTATTGGGTAGCTCTGTGCGCAGCCGGGTGTGCGGGCGGGTAGAACGCACGCGTGCCGTGTCCGTGGTGTTGCAAAATACCGAGGGCCGCCTACACCTGTGGGAGCGTACGCCAGCATTAGGTAACGTCACTGCTATATTTCTCATATTTTAAGAACCGAATATAAAAGACAGTATCCAGGAGCATTGAAGTGACGTTGCCTAATTCTAGTGTAGCTCAGCACCAGGTGGCGGGTTCGATTCCCGGCCGCGGCGGCCGCTTTTCTGATGGAGGCGAAAAGCGAAAACGCCCGTGTGCATGAGATTTCGGCGCACGTTAAAGATCCCCAGGTGGTCAAACTTAATCCGGAGCCCTCCACTACGGCACGCCCTATCGCCTGCGCTACGTCGGCGCGTTAAACCCTACCATCAATCAATCAATCAATGCTAGTGTAGGCACCCACAGGTGTAGGCACCCCTGCGGAGCTGGGTGCGTACACATGTGGGTACCTACGCCGCCATTAGGTAACCTCCCTGCAATTCTTCTTCTTGCTGTCTTTTATATTCACATCTTTACATGTGTCACCGATTCGTAGATGATAGCAGCCAAGTGTGCGAGTGGTTTATGTACAGCAGAGGAAAAAATCTACGTTTATCAGCCAAGTGCATTAGAAGCAAACTTGACTGGTGTGGCTCGGTAATATTATAGTGCTTTGTTGGTATTGCAATTTTTTTCTGTACTTTTATTCGGCAAGCTTTAACATGTGCAGCTGCCTCCCCTCGAGTCGAATCTGCATTGTATAAATTGCGCCCTCCAGAGTATGGGGCTCATGCCCAGAACAAAGAGAGCTCCGCCAATAGAAAATCATTAGAATTTAGGGTAGCACCTACGGCCAAGTTTCTTGACTCACTTCTGTTCATGACAAATCTTGGATTGTAAGTCCCACAAAATCGCAAATGTAAGCAAGAGTTCTTACCAAAGCAGACTATGGGAAGGAACGAACACCTTACTAGGATGCTTCCAGGTTCAGTTGATGCCCAGTAATGCGTCATTCAGTTGGTTCTACGGGCACGTCTTTCCGATGCGGCCGCAACCGTAAAAAATCCATGCCCCTTTGTTAAAATAAAGCAGGTTTACTCGCGAAGCATTCTTTTATGCAACACGAGTAAGTCAAATTCCAGAATCAAAACTGTTCCGACCATGTCGCAATGGCGCAGTCGGATAGACGTCGGCTTCAATACGCGAGGTACCTAGGTTCGATTCCGACAACGGAAAGCGTTTTTTAAGGGGTTGTGGGGGGCGCTTGATGTTTATCTGTGAATTTCATTGTATAACTTCGCTTTTCTGCGGTGGCATTTGAACGTAACTACTTGGATTTTGGACTTCGACTTTTGGAATTTGAAGACATTGGCTTTCGACCAGAAAAACGTTTCTCGTTTCACTCACCTTGCGTTACACCCAGTATCTTCTTCATAGTCAGAAACGTTGGCTTGCCCGGAGCGTGTTTTGGGGCAACGTCGCCGTTGGTAAGGCACAGAAAGCGCAACTTTAAAACTTTACACGTTGGCACGATATAGCCGACACAAACCACGCTAGAGTGTAATGAGTGATCTATTTGCCATATTTCCATGGTGGCCATTAAAGACCCCGGCATGCTGCCCGCACACAGAGCTTCTTTGTCGTCAATGGTTGCAATCACAGCGTTATGCTCTTCTGCACTGTTCTTTTCCTTCTTGGGATAATCCCATCGAAAAAGCGTGAGCAACTATGGATTAGTAATTGTTTCTTCGTGGCCGCTTTCTGTGCGCGTAATTATTTCTTTCTCACCATCGGGTTTAATTAGTAACGTTAGGGGGTAACGGCCGTATTTTAACAAGTACATATTTTTGGGAAGTCGGAGTAATAATCTTGAAAGACTTCACAAAGTTCAACGAAAAATCTATACCCATACGTGATTTGCGGTTGATTGATTGTAGGGTTTAACGCGGCGCCGCAACGCACGCGATGAGGCGCGCCGTAGTGGAGGGCTCCGGATTAATTTTGACCACCTGGGGATCTCTAACGTGCCCCGAAATCTCGTACATACGGGCGTTTTTGCTATTCGCCTCCATCAGAAAAGCGGCCGCCGTGGCCGGGAATCGAAACCGCGTCCTCGTGCTCAGCAACAAAACGCCTTAGCCTCTGAGTTACCGCGGCGGGTAACGTGATTTACGAGATACGGGCATACTATTTTCCTCTTCTTAATGGTCTATGCGTGTATTGTCTTATCTAGAACCGTACATTTTTTCGCAGACTTGAAGTAACCGTTTTGACACAATGGCAGGTCCGGTTTTTTCACGCACGCGCTGTGTGCCCAGATATCTTATCAGAGCTCCTCGGTAGACCGACCATAATATGGGGAAATGTATTAGTTTCCTGACAGGACGCCAACGGTCCCACTGCAAATGCCTACGCTTTACAACTTCGTAGCACATAGGTGCACGGATATAGGAACACATAATAAATATTGCTTTTATTTCATATAACATTAGACATGTGATAAGAATGTGGTAAGCCGCGGCATCATTCTCGGCGGCGGCCGTGGCGGCAATTTCGCGCGTTTTTACACTCATTCGCGCTGCTGATGATTCGCAAAAATCATATGATAACGGCGCTACGGCCGCTGTCAGCCGGCTACGCAACTTGTGTAAGAGGCATCGGTGGTGGCGAGGGGAATAACCATTGTGATGACCGTTGTGATAGAGGGGATGGCGGAGGCGAGGAAGAGCCCCGGAGCGGCGCCGAGTAAATCGGCTTCACCGGAATGAAAACTGGGGGCGTGAAACATATACTGCGCGCAATAAAAAGCGTTCGCAGACCAAGATCGTGTTCGAAGTTCAAATATCACAAAAAATTCCAGTAGATGGCACGAGTAGTGAGAACGGGAAAAATTCCCCCGCACCTCCCGAAGGGGTGGTTGGAATTGCGTGCAGAAATTGCGAATGCATTGGGTGCGTTTGTGGTTACCGATTTCGAGTGTGTTGCGAGGGTAATGGCGTAATGCTTAACTTGTGACGAGAGTGTGACGTAATCATTTATTCATCTAGCCACCTGTTTGTGTTATCGTGTACCTGACGGCCACAATCACTGCCTTGTGATCGCTAAAGTGCACGTCAAAGGGTCTTTGAGAAGCATACGCGCGTCAGAGTTTCGCGTAAAGATCACGATCAATGCAATGCCCGTGAACGGTCGCCAGACGACGGTTGTCGTCACAGACCGCGATTATGTCGTCACAGACCGCGTCACCGTTCTCATCTCCTCCTCTTCCCACCACTCTGTTCCAAAGAACCCGAACGCGTTCCCCCCGACTAGACTCCTTCTTGATGTTCCCGAGCGCGTAACGCATTCACGGGGCAACTACGCGCTCTTCGCTTCGCAGACTTGTCTTCTTCTTCTTCTCCAACCGCCGCATGATGATGACGTGGAAGCAACTGCAGTGACGTCACCGCCAGGGAGAGGCGTAATGCTCACGTTGCATTGTGTGAACCCCCGACTAAGAAATGCATTCGCATTTACGACGACGACGACGACGAAGGCAGAACTACGAGGCGCGCGCTCACGCGCGCTCGCGCTGGAGGAATGCAGGCGCACGCCGGCCAACGGAGCAAGACAACCCCCGGCTAATAAATGCATTCGCATTTAAAACGAATTGGCGCGAAGGGAATCAATGTGCTGGCTTTAGGAAGTTCTACGAAGCTTAGCCTCGCGATAAGGGAATGCCAGCCCGTTTTGCTGTTAACCACAGCGTCGAAAACGTTCAGTTCATAGTGAATAATTTTTTATGCCATTAATAATGGAAAGTTATGATTTCTAGCACAACGTTTTGTAATATTGGTTGGTGTTGGCTTTGCAACGGGGCTTTTGCAAATCCAAAAACCGAACGTCCGCAATAATCCAGAGAAAATAATTTATTTCATTTTGCATGCCATTGATGAGAACGTTTTCGGTGGGGGGGGGAGGTCTGGGGGGGAGGGGTATCATGCGCCCAAATCCCATAGTGCCTCATCACGACAGTGACAGTGCACAACTTTGAGCGGGAAGCTGACGGAATATTACTGGAGTTAGAATAACCACCCGCCTTGGGCATCGCCTAAATGCTGTGGGTCAGCTGTGGCAATAGTGCCGGTGCCTTCAAAAACTTCAGACCTTTCCTTGCTGAAGAGACGCAGCGAACTGAGTACGAGGATAGGAATGAAGAAAGAAAATTTAAAAAATGATCGGCTAAAATCTCAATCAAAGTCAATAGGCTAAAAAGCTTGCTCTCCTTTATTGCAATATGAAGGCAATCGGGAAATAACAAAAGTGCGATTTACTTTCTCTGTACACTAATTTTAAAAGGTGTCACGTGCTACGGCACAAGGGCGTTGATGTAACCCAACAGACCCCTAGCTTTTCTTTATGCTGATTTTGCTTTCTGAGAAACATTAGTTTATGACCACCACTGCACGCTTACCACATGCCATTTGGCCACACTTAGCGTTCAGCCAAAATTCTCAGTAGAACTGTCTTTTTTTTTTATAATAACTAACAATTGAAACAGCAAACAGAGCGAGTAGGCATATTGTGAAGAAGTAACGCCACATTTCTTGGGCCTGACAATTGATACCCCGTCTTTCTCCACAAGGGAAAACCTTTCGTGGAGTCACCCGTTGTGGTGGCTCACTAGATATGGCACTGTGCTGCTGAGCACAAGGACGCGGATTCAATTCCTGCCGGCGTGGCCGCTCTTCTGGTGGAGGTGAAAAGCGAAAACGCCTGTGTGCTGGAGATTTCGGCCCACGCTAAAGATCCCCAGATGGTCAAAATTAATCCGGATCCCTCCACTGTGGCGCGCCTCATCACCTGAGAAGCGTCGGCGCGTAAAACCACAGAATCAAGCAATCTTTCGTGCAGTGTCACTTGACTGAGTTATGACGTGCTCAAACAAAACTTGCTAGCTACGAGATGTAGGAAATGTTTCAGTTGTAACTGAGGCCTTCTTCGTTCCGAAGAATGTAAATAAATGTGCCGTATTATAAACGATCTGTCAGTACGGAAAGGAATGTGTAGTTTAAACAGATATCTGTTGTGATAAAGGTAGGTAAGTTTGCGCCCATGTGCGAGTAAAGGTACATAGTCATGTACGTATTTTGAATAAAGTAGCTGAAACTCTGTACTTGTCCTGTCGCTCCTTTTGCACGGTCCCGTCCTTTCGTGCAGTTTTACGTTTAAATATAAAAACGGCAAATTCAAGGGCTGCGTATTTTAGAAGTTTCGTACATCCTTATTGATACCAGATACATCAGCACATTCCGAAGAGCGAGAAAAACTTTTGTACTAAATAGAAAAACGCGAAAACAAGGCATGTGTCTGCTCACAGCGTCAAAGCCGACAGTCGTAGCATCGGCTTTTCCCGCTTGAAAATCGTGCTCACAAGAACAATTTTGCGGTCCATAAGGTGCCCATACTGCATCGGAATCGCAATCCTCCTTGGCGCTGGTGTCCTACTTCCGGATTTCGTTTATCCTGGATAAGACTCGTATCTTCATATAGTTACCGGCGATGGGACCATAATCTCAGTGGACGGCATAATAGGCTGCGTATATCCTGATATTTCTAACCGCAGGCATTGCGCACAATATAATACTTCCAGGGACTGCAGCCCTCTAGTAATAAAGTTATGTGGCAATGACAGCATCCATTTCATAAGCGCATTATCGCACAAAGTTTCTGGTCTGCCCCTTATTAACGAAGCCCTGATGAACCCCTTTCGTGGGCCTAATAATCATAGTGCGTACGTAAGCCTCCGGCAAAAAAAAAAAAAAAGAAAAAAACTGCTGGGGCTTTGCGGCGTTCATTAGTTGAGCCTTCCTTTATCCCAGACCTTGCAGCCTTCCTGAAGGATTTTCAGCTTAGTTACAAGATGAAACTTTCGAAAATGTACTCCTCGAAAATCTGAGTTGATGCTATTTTTGTACTGTCAGGCTTTCTGGAAAGAAGTTTTGAAATATCGGTTGTGTGGCTCTATCCACAAGTGTATTTGTGGACTTGCTTAACCGCACACGCTTGAAGCAAATCATCTAATTTTGGGAGGACTTTGAATCGTGCCCCTCCACTGACAAAAAGTGACGAGCAGTTTCTTGCCAGATGTCCTAAAAAGAAAAGAAAGTTTCTACGTAGAATGGATTACCTCCACTGATACCAATCAGTAACGTGGGTGAACAGTGCCAGGAATATGAGAGCGAACGGAGTAGGAATGAAGAGCCAAGGTGAGATAGCCACCATCTCTGCACCATTTCTTTACGCTAAAGCTGGTTGGCAATGTTGCTTTCATTGGGACGTTTTTTGTCCTTTCTTAGTCGAACAAAATTCTTTGGACGTTGGATTTTCTCGTACTTGCCTTATCAACTGAAGCATTTCCAAGAAATTTGCAGAAATCTAAGGTAATTGTATTTTACAAAGGCGGAGATAAAAACATCCTCGCGAGGGGCCGAAAATGCAGAGCATTCCGCGGGGGGCGCGCCTGCAAGTCGTATAGGGATTACGTATTGGTTGTGTTGTATGTTGTATTCCAGCGTAGGGACATTGTCGATGAAAGTCGCTGGTGAATGAAAGTGCCCATGAACCCCCTGCCCGGGTATGACGCAAGTGGTGGAGCGGCTATGACGCAACGTGGCGCGCCTATGACGCAACACAATCAAACACAATCCACTTAATCCAATCCAATCCAAATCCAAACCAATCCAAGCAAGCAAATCCAATCGAATCCAATCGAATGCCCCTCGCGAGAGAGTGTTTATAGCGCCAAAATCGCGCCACCACACGAACGCGTGATGTTGACGTGACGCTCACGCCACAGATGTTAGCGTCCGGAGCACGCGCGAACGACATTAATGTGGTTTAAGCGCGAACCGACCGCGGCGAGAGAGCGCGATGCGAGCGCCCCCACCTGTTCTTGCGCGCGAAACCGACTGTTGATCAGCCCGAACCGAACGCGGCGAGAGAGGGCGTGCGATGCGGAGGAGCGGAAGAAGGCGAGGAGGACGCGGGGGAGAGGGCGCACCTGTGGCCGACGATTGAATGAGGTCAAGGATATAAGGCGTGTTCGTAACCTCCCATTCTGTGTCGGCTTGTGGGCTGCAGTGGGTAGAGTACGATGTACCTTGCGTTCCGCCCGCAGAGTCGCTGGTTCGAAACCTGGCGACGGTAATTTTATTTTTTTATATAGTGTAGGGGGAGCGATGCGGACTACGGACGCCAACGCGGGTGACATCGTGAGTTACTGAAATGCTCTGCATTTAAAAATAGCTTGTCGAGTGATAGACGGATTTTTATATTGCCGGTTTTTTCAAAGGGCTTAGGGAAAACTATTAAAAAAGGCTAGTTAAATTTCGCAACAGGTTTAAATTGTTATCCACATCACAACACGGTTTCTTGCGAGGGAAATCTACTGTATCAGCTCTAGTGTCTTAGAAAGAAATAGGTTAGAAAGAAATAGAATATACATAGGTAATTCAGGGGTACAGTTTGTGGATTCCGCCAAGATCTTGGGAGTATTTTTAATAAGACCATGAGTTGGGATACTGAGATTCAGTTCATACTGGAGAATTTGGCAGAGTGCACCGCCATTCTCGCAAAATTTGTGTATTTTGTGCCAGAGTATGTAAAATTAATAATTTATAATGCACTTTTTGCATCGCAACTAGGTAAATTACGCTTTCTTGGTTTGGGGTACTACACAAAAACAAATAATTATAAAATATACACGCTTCAGAAGCAAGCCGTACGCTATATTGCAAACGTACACTACCTTGTTCCCACAGAAGGACTGTTTACTCGTTTCGACATATCACCGATTAATACTATGTACAAATAATATTAGCCTTAATATATAAGCGATTTATCCGACACAACCAACTTAGTTTTCTTCAAATACGCTGTCTCAGGCAAAATCTCTCAGAATATTCTTTTCGCGAAAAAAAATGGCACATTCCTTTCTCTCGTACACTTTACGGACAACAAATTCCCGGAAATACCGTGCCTTCTCTTTTGAATAAATTATTGTTAAAGGGTGTAATTCCCGAAACATGTTCACTTGTTAACCTTGGAAGTGCATTATCTATCTAATCTTTTCATTTGTAGTGTTTTCTTTACATATTTTTATTTCTTTCTCTCTCGTTTAGCATATCTGCATTCAGCCTTTCACTGTTAGTTTTATGCTGTGTTGTTCCTGATTTGTTTTTATGCTTTTCTATGCTTTGTATGTACGTTTATCTGAGATTCTGTTGTTCTTGCAACATTCGAGATAATAATGTCATATACGCTCTGTGAGAGTTCGGTATACACCTTGTACAGGGGGCTTGTGCGTCCCTCAAGTAATTTTCTCTTTTTCGCCGGGCGTATCCAAATTGTTCTTTTTGGCGATGTAAATAAAACTCACTTTGACTTGTTCCAGCGGCCATTCAGAGGAGTTTTTCCTGCCACCCGGACTGTTATTCGGGGTGTCTGGCATCGAAAATACCGAAGGTACGAAATTATAATTTTACCTGGCTTCTGCTGGTAGAAGCGTCTGGTTAATACGAAAACTTGACGGCACGACCAAGCGATGGTTTGTCACTCGTGTATACATAAAACATAACTGGAGGTTTCAGATACCAAAAAAGAATCTGCCACATCAAGGGCATAAATGCTCAGAGCCTGTAAACACTACTAAATATCCTAATGCTCCCGTTCGACCTCAGTACTGTTCATAAAATCAAGGCTTCGACGGAGAACCATGCTAAGGAAGGGTAATTGAA
>JABSTR010002571.1:0-37536 GCA_013339765.2 Haemaphysalis longicornis
CAAGCACGTTTCCGTTGAGAAAGCTTGGTGCAGAACGTCGACTCATCGGTGAATATTACCTTTCGCCACTCTTCTGTGGTCCATGCCTCGTGTTCTCGGGCAAAGTGCAGTCTCTTGGCTTTGCGAGTCTCGGTGAGGAGCGGAATTTGTGCGGCCATCCGACTTGTCAAGCCTGCCTCGGGCAGGTGCCGTCGCACTATGCTTGCATGCACCTGAACGCCAGCCGTATCTCCAATTTTCTTTGCGGGCGCAAAGCCATTCAGCACAGCGGCAGCAACAATTCGCTGGTCCTCCCCTTCGCTTGTGCCTCGAGGTCGGTGCGGATGGGGAGCGTCACAAATTATGCCTTCATTCCGGTAAGCTTGTATAATTCTGTGAACTGTCTTCAGCGGCCGGCCAATAATCTCAGCGATGATTCTTTGAGAATATTCCTTTAACGAAAGTTCCACTATGTGTCGCCGCTCTCCTTCAGGAACGCGAGCCGTGTTACGGGTGCTTGAACTTGAGCCGAGGAGGGTGCTTATATAGAAAAACTGCCACCTATATCGAGCATCTTTTTTTAAGAAGTTGATAAACGCCGACTGTGATGGACTCGTTTGGCCTTGTGGGTGTACGACGCGTAAGAACGGTACTCGAGAGGGTAAGAGAAAAGAAAGTATATTAACAGCGCCACCAGAAAACGAGACAGCGGAAAAGCGGTACAATTGCGAAGCACAACAGCAACAAGACACTAGTCCGATACCCCTAACCAGCGTTCAATAGAGGGAAAAAAAACGTTCTCACAGCCGCCTCGACGGTGGATGTTCGGCGACGTCGATGGCGGGTCGTCGCCGGTCCGAGACACGGTCGAGCGCTGGCCGTCTGTCGCCAGCTCTGCCCGAGCGAGATGGAAGAAGATGCACCACGTCCTACGTGGCGGGTGCATCTTCTTCCGTCTCGCTTGGGCAGAGCTGGTGGCAATTGTACCGCTTTTCCGCTGTCTCGTTTTCTGGTGGCGCTGGTAATATACTTTCTTTCTCTTACCCTCTCGAGTACCGTTCTTACGCGTCGTACACCCACAAGGCCAAACGAGTCCATCACAATCTGGCGTCCGCGACAGGACTTTGCTCTTAATTCCACCTTAAAGAGCCTGCCTTGTTACCGTGTGTGTGACGGACAAAAATGGAGCTCGAGAAGTTGGTGAGCCTAGGGGAGAAATTTGGCCTCTCCGGTACTGAGTTGAAAGAATTTGTTGACAGAGAGCGTGCCAGACTCAGGGAAGAACGCACAGCGGAACGGGAAGCGAATCGCGAAGCGGCAGCTCGACTTAGAAACGGAGCGGTTGGTCCTTGAACTCCAGTTACGAGTACGACAGCAGCAGCCCAACGCTAGCGCAGAGTCGGGCACGGCTGCAGCCACAAGCGTCGCCCATGGGTACGACAGCCCCCACAAGCTGATCCCGACGTTCAATGAAGAGCGCGATGAACTTGACGCTTACATCCAGCGTTTCGAACGCGTGGCAACGAGCCAGAATTGGCCGCAGGACAAGTGGGCGTTTTCATTGAACCTGTGCCTCACTGGTGAAGCTTTGAGTGTCGTCGGACGCATGGCTGCAGATGATGCGCTGAATTATGCTAAGCTGAAGGAGACCCTGCTTCAGAGATTTCGCTACACTGAAGAGGGGTACCGCACCAAGTTTTGTGGAGCCAAACCAGAGAACTCTGAGACAGGCCGCCAATTCGCTGGTCGCTTGTTAGGGTATTTTGATAACTGGCAGGAACTGGCTAAGACCAGCAGAACCTACGAAGCTCTCCGTGACAAAATAGTCTCGGAGCAGTTTTTGAGCACGTGTCACGATAAGCTGGCCATTTTCTTGAAGGAAAGGGGCTGTCAAACGCTAGACCAGTTAGCCGAGAATGCTGACAACTACCTCGAGGCCCAAGGTCTTACAAACCTAGGGAAACGCCGAGAGGAGAAAGAGTCTGGCAAGCCGCCAGTGCCTCCAAGAATGTTTGACCTCGAGGATATCGAAGGAAAGCCTCACTGCTTCCTTTGTAACAAGCGAGGGCACAAGCCAGCCGACTGTTGGTCGAAGACCAGGGCTTTCCCTGGCCAAAAGACTGTTTCCTGGTTTAAGTGCCGCAAAACCGGTCACAAAGCGGAAACATGCCCAAACGTAGACTATGCCAACAAAGCGTCATGTTCGCTGAGCCGTGCAACGGAGTGTTGCGATGGTAATGAGGACAAGCTGGCAACCCTTTATGAGCAAAAGAACTTTGCCCTCAGCCGCAAAACCTCCCATGCTTCCAAGGACCGGATGCCTACCGCTAACGGTTGGCTGGAAGGAAGGCGAGTAACCGTGTTACGCGACTCCGGCTGTAACACTGTAATCGTGAACCGTTATTTGGTTCCCGATTCCAAGCTTACAGGAGGAATGAGCACTGTGCACCTTCTTGACCGCACTGCTCTGTGCCTACCTGAAGCCGAAGTGTATGTTGACTGCCCATTCTTCACCGGCCACGTAACAGCGACCTGCATGTACAACCCTCTTTACGAGGTGATTTTGGGAAATGTCGCTGGCGTTCGTGATGCTGCAGCGCCGGACGTCAACTGGAAGGGTAAGCAACACACTTCCGTCTCTCCGAAAGGACATCCCTCTTCCAAGCGGAAGTCGAAGTCCAGCAAGGTCAACGACAGGTCACGTAGGCCAAGCCAATTTGCGCCACCACCGTCCGTCAAGGCAGAGGAGGAGGAATGCGCAAGTGTGGCGACACGCGTGGACCAGCTACCTGGCTTCCATCAGCCCACTCAACATAAGCCCAACGGAGCTCGCTTCGATGCAGAAAGAAGACCGCACGCTTCAGTCCTGCTTCGACTCGGTTGGCAGGAAAATTACCGTGAAAGACAGCAGAAAACGGTCTTCGTCCTCGTGCACGGAATTCTTTTCCGCCGATGTCGGCTCCCATCGAAGAAGGAGATAGAACAACTAGTCGTTCCTAGCGGCCTCCGGGACTCTGTTGTAGAAATGGCCCACAACGAATTTTCTCCGGCCACCAAAGCATCAAAAGGACAACGAATAAGGTGCTCGAGGAGTTTTATTGTCCAGGCGTGCGATCCGATACCACGCGCTTTGTAAGATCGTGTGATGTGTGCCAGAGAACCGTACCGAAACATCTGGTGGGGCGCGTACCTCTTGGAAGTATGCCAGTCATCGAGACCCCGTTTCAGCGAGTGGCGATCGATATTATCGGTCCTCTCTCCCCAACCTCCCAGAAGGGGAATCGGTACGTCCTCACAATGGTAGACTTTGCAACACGTTATCCAGACGCAGTTGCCCTACCGAGTATTGAGACGGAGAAGGTTGCCGAAGGGTTGATGGAAATGTTTTCCCGCGTTGGTTTTCCACGAGAAATTGTTAGCGACCGAGGAAAGTCATTTACATCAGGCCCGATGAAGGAGCTGAGCAGGCTCCTCCTCGTTTGCACAGTTGCCCACGACACCATATCATCCCATGGCCAACGGGCTTGTCGAGCGGTTCAACGGCACGCTGAAGCAAATAGTTCGCCGCATGTGCCAGGAGAGCCCTAAAAACTGGGATAGGTACCTGGCACCGCTACTGTTCGCTTACCGCGAAGTGCCCCAAGCCAGCCTGGGTTTCTCGCCCTTCGACCTGATTTATGGCCGCTACGTCAGGGGTCCTATGGCCATCTTGAAGGAGTTATGGACAGGAGAAGGAATCGACCAGGACACGAAGACATCATACGGTTACGTTGTCGATCTGAGAAGGCGCCTGGAAGACACCTGTCGCATTGCACACGAACAGCTTAGCAAAGCTAAGGTAGTGCAGAAACGCTACTACGACAGAAGGGCGAAAAAGGCGCCAACTCAGCCCTGGAGACCAAGTATTGCTTCTTCTCCCGTCCGACACGAACAAGCTCATCCTGACATGGAAGGGGCCCTTCACTGTGCTTGAAAGAAAAAATGATGTCGACTACGTTATTGACCTGGGCACGCGAACCAGCTTGTTCCACATAAACATGTTGAAAAAGTATGAACCCCGAATTCCGGCTGAACAAGCACGTCGACAAGCTTCTATAGCACTCCAAACAGACGATGCGGGATGGCAACAGCCGTATGAACCTTCTTTTCACCGAACGTATGTCGTGAACCGGCAAAGCTTCTATCCTTCGAACTGGCCCTTTTACCACACCAATCGGCAGGGTACTCCTGCAGTGGCAGAAAAGAATTTTCCCATCTCGTTGCATATGCCAGCGGGCGCCGGTCACCGCATGAGACTCTCTGTTCAACGTTGGTTTATATTCTAGTGGCGTGTACTGCCCTTGACTTTGTTTTTCCCCAACACTACCATAGTGCATTTTTTTGCTGTGGTCAGAGTGATGTGTGATTTTTGCTTGGAATTTATCTTTGCCTTTCCTTCATCCACGGGAGTGTGTTTTTTTGTACCCGTTACATTGAACATCGAGCTCGCGTGTGTGCGCGCGTTGGGAAAGACATTGAACGCTCCGCAATCAAGGCCCACGGACAACCTCCGAACAGCGTGGGCAGGTTGTTTGAGCGCAACAACCTCTTGAAGTGGGGGGTGATTGTGAGGATTGGCCATCATTGCTGGAAAAAGGGGACCACGCGCTGGCGCACGAAGACGTGAAGAGAAAGAAGAGGGCTGAAGGTGGAACGCGGTTCCGGCAGCAGCGGAGACTCGGAGCTCACGAGCAGGCAAGGACCGGGGGCGGACCCGCAGTTCCTGTGATCCCGTTCGAGTAGTTCGAGGCGTGTGAGTCGAGGCCCGCCAACGCGTGTGGGACCCGCAGACAACCGGGGCGCGATCGTGCGACTGGCCGAGGCTGGAGATCACGGCCCAGAGCGGAACCACCGCTGCACCCGCCACGTAGGACGTGGTGCATCTTCTGCCGTCTCGCTCGGGCAGAGCTGGTGAGAGACGGCTAGCGCTCGACCGCGACCACGACTGCGGTGACCCGCCATCGACTTCGCCGAACATCGACCGTCGGGGCGTCTGTGAGAACGTTTTTCCCCCTCTATTGAACGCTGGTTAGGGGTATCGGACTAGTGACTTGTTGCTGTTGTGCTTCGCAATTGTACCGCTTTTCCGCTCTCTCGTTTTTCTGGTGGCGCTGTGAATATACTTTCTTTTCTCTTACCCGCTCGAGTACCGTTTTTACGCGTCGTACACCCACAAGGCCAAACGAGTCCATCACACCGACAACCATGCTCCTTCAATTCGTGCAAAACAGTGCGCCAAAACCCTCTCCTCTCCCTCCCACCATTTATCTCCTAAATTCACCTGCTTCGACTGTAAAAAAATATGGGCTTAAAAGATGTAGTCAGAAGATTGTTTCTTTTGCTGCGCGTTTTAAAGCTAAGAAGCTATATCCTCGCGCACCCGTATTTTTAGATATTGTGACTTAGGCGGCAATCGCTGGAGCAAGTGTTATAAGGGGGTGCGTCCGCCAAATCAACCAACTATGATGGTACACCCCAGGCACGTAGCCAGGATTTTTTTTTCGGGGGGGGGGGGGGAGGCCTAATTGTTCGAAACAAGCTCTTTACATGGCAAAAAATAGAAAAACAATTGCCCAGAAATACAGAAGGCGCCTAATTATTAGAAGAGAACGACAACAAAGGGGAATGCAGCGAAAGAGGCGAGTTAATCCGAGATGGAAAGCAAGTTTTTGACACTGCAATAAAGCTAGTGCGTGTGCACTTTCATGCAAATAATCTCCACCAAGAAGGGCCGTACAGAGACAGTGACGAAAAGACGAGTGACAAAACAAAAGGGGGGGAGGGGATGCAACGGAATCAGGCGCCTACTCAGGGAGATGTGCGGCAAATAAAAAAAAATTGTCGGACGCTTTCTCTACCCGAATAACTCACTCGGTGTCTCAACAACAGGCCGGCGAGAAGAACGTGAGCCATTTTATGACAGCAATTCTTAAACAAAAACAGGCATATTTGGGAAATCAGTTTTATTGAACACAAAGAACGAAAACACCGATGCTTTCATAATCACAAAAGATGCAAAATGCTAACACTCGTTTCTACAGCAAGCAATTTTAAAGAATGGCATTGCGATTGTTTTACTATATAGTAAAAGTCATTCAAAAGTAAAAAAACGAACATGTAGCTTGGCCGAAAAGAGCTGTTCACACTGCAATTTTCAAACGTCGTGGTTTCTCCATAAACACAGCGATAACTTCGTCGACACTGACTTGCATTCGGTGAATGGACATAAGGGCCATCAGTGTCGAGAAGCTGCGTTCTGCAGCAGCTGTAGTCACTGGAAGCGTTGCAAATATCTTGAGGAGTGTGTGAACGTTCGGGAAGAGGCCTTTGTCGCATTCAGCTAAAGCGTCCGTCGCAAAGCGGGGAAGTTCTTCCTCTTGCATGGCTTTCCAGTTAGTTTTCCAGATTTCCCATTCACCTTTTAGTGTAAGGATATGCGTTGTTGTCATATCTCTGAGGTAAAAATCGAAGGCCGGCTGCGCAGATTCAAATTTGCCCTTGGAGGCGTGCTTTGGCCATACAAATTCCAAACTTTGCAGTGTTTCCCGATGGTTTGCAAAGCGCCGTTTGAGGGAAACTTTCAGGTCATTTATGTATGCAATGAACGTGGCTCGCCTGTAGTACTCTTCCGCAGAACTACAAGGGTAGTTTGCCCGCTATCTCTGTGTTCCTACCACCCGTGGAATGTCGCACTTCCCTCATAACTCCGCCGCTCTATCTTGACATAGAGAAAATATTTTGTGGAATTCTGCCTCCGCGTTAGTGCCCATCTCTTCGAGTTTAGTCAGCACCAGGTCAACCTGCTCCAAGGCGACGCTCATGTCAATAGCTGGGCTCTGCAGATACACAGACAACTGGTGCGTGAGGCCTAGGAATTTCTCACTAACAGCGAGGCATAAAGTTGAGTGAACAGATTCGCTGATGGAGGCAATGAGCGGTGGACGCTGTTGCTTTATCAGGGAAGGTGTCCATAAACTCTTCAAGTGAGTGAACTATCTCAGAAAGGGCTTCTCCAAACAACGCGACTGAATCATGACGTTCCACCCACCTTGTTTCACAATATCGGCGCAGCCGGCGGAAAGACTTTGTAGACGCTTCCAGATGTTTTTCAGGACCGCTAGTCCTTTTGGGTGATAGCCGAAAGAAAGTGCATACCTCACTAATTGTTCCAAAGGCCCGTCGAATGTCTTGGACAGCTGAGGCGTCGCTCAAACAAAGGTTCAGGGAGTGCGACGAGCAATGCGTGTAAAACGCCGTTGGGAAGTCGTTCCGGATGAGCGCCTGCACGCCGTTGAATGCCCCACTCATCGCTGCTGCTCCATCGTATCCTTGCCCTCTCATCATGTCCAAGTGCAGGCCAAGATTCAGCAGCTCCCTTTTCAGTGTGTCAGCCAGGCTAGACGCACTGACGTCGTCAACAGGTACGAAGTAGAGGAAATCTTCCCGAATGCTCGAAGTAGTAGGATCGACGTAGCGTACGCACAAAGAGAATTTCTCGGTTTGTGATACATCCGTTGTTTCATCTGCCAGCACCGAAAAAAATCCAGCCCTCGTTTACCCGTCTTACAATTTTATCTTGTGTAAGCTTGCCAATTATCGAAATAATTTCATTTTGCATGTGCGGGCTGGAGTAAAGAGCATTGCTGCCTGCTCTGCGAATGTGATTGGTCAAAATGATGTCTCCGCCATTCGCTCTATAACGTAGGAGCGCCCTGAAGTTGCCGTGGTTCTGTAAGGGTTCCTCAAGAGAAAGACGCCCCGAATCCTTGTCACCTCTCAGCGCGAGGTCTTGACGGCCGCACAGTAAAACTGTCTCGACAATCGCGCGCAACTTTGCCTTGTTGTCTTCGAGCTCGCCCTGTGCTTGCTGATTAAGCTGTACGTGGACACTGCTTGATTTTCCTCTGGCGATTCTGAGAAAGCATTCGGCGTCAACCGTTGCCGTCTTGTGGTATTCAGTCCGTGCATGATTCTCGAATGTCTCGAGGGCATCCTTCCACTTCGTAAACGGAACTGTTACGAGGTTCTTACATGTCTGGTGAGAGCCTTTACCCGCTCCGCTCTTACGACAAAAAAGTACGCAGGTTCTGCAGAAAGCTCCCTTCCGCACATGAGAAAATGCAAGCCACTCATATCGCTGCAGCCAGTGAAACTGAAACGTGCGCCTTTTCCCGTTTTTGGCGACCGAGATTTCAAACTTGTAGCTCGGGGTTGGCACCCATACGTTAGAGTATACACGCGTTCTCGGATGTCATCGGGTATGTCAGTGTTATTGACAAACATTCCGATATCATTGTGACAAAGAGGGCTGACAGTTTCCCACGCCGTCCTCGCAGTCATCCGTTCTCTCGGCATCCAAGTCTGCAGGTACTGTGACGTTTTCGGAGGTAGAGCCGCCTTCTGATAAAAGAAGGCTTTCTTCCTAGATGCACGATAGACATAAAAAATAATCATACATAAGTTTTCGGACAATAGTTTTTACCTCATGTTTTAATTATTTATTGTCGTAGGACTTATGCCAAGTTCCGCTTTTTCAAGCACCCTAAATAAAAATCACTCAAAGAATCCGTACATTCAATACATTTCATTTTTCACGCCATATGTGCCTGTGTATAGTGCTCTTTGATTTAGACTAGATGCAGTCGAGTCTCGTTAATTCAAACACGATTATATAGAATTGACGTTGTAGTCCTGTGGAAGTCATCTGTATTCTAATGGGCGAAAACACAGTCTTATCATTATCATGGCATTGAACCCTTTTCATTCCCTAGCGGTTCGCTATTGGAACTGAACTTACTCCAATCTAATGCGCACCTTTTCTCCAATTTATATGAGTACAAAATTGCCTGCACTTTGAAACCGAATATTGAACCGCAACCACGTTCGCGGGTTTTGTAACAGCCTCCTATGATCTCATCGAAGGGTTCAAATGGAGTGTCATCGACTCATCGTCATTACGAAAAAGCGACAGAGGTTATTTTTGCGAGTACGAGAACATTCGTTTAGTGCTCCAATGAAACTGTAAATGGTGGTGTGCCGCTTTCATTATCAAACTGTCGTGTAAGAAAATACCTTAAGCATGTTGAATACAGCTGCGTCGCGTCGGGCACGCAATTGCGTGCCCGACGTCGTGGTGACTGTGAGTAGCGCAAAAGCAGATATCCGTGCCTCGAACAGAAACGCACTAGCGGACTTTTGCCATCTGTGGAGATGGAACTGTCAAGGTAAAAGACCTTGAATTAACACGCGAACTGTATTATACAATAACTTAACTGCCAGGAGAAAACTGCTTAATCAAAGAGGGGCGAACTGTATATGTCTCTCCATCTTTGTCTTCTTTTTAAATGGTCAACATAGGAGCATAGTACATTATTATTTTTAAAATCTTCTACCATACCTTCAAGTGCATTTTTATATTGAAACTGCAAAAATTTGGTTTGCGTTACACAGGAGTAAATTCGGCCGTCTGGGCTGGAATAGAATGCGTGTTTTACGGATGGCGTAACTGGGCCATCGTTTGCGGTCATGGAGACATCATTCCTGATGGCCCGATTAGAAAGTGGCATGGTTGTAGTGATAAGAAAACAAAAAAGCCTCGTGCAGTCATACCCGTAGCAAGTATACAAGATATTTAAAGCGGTGACTGCACTCGCGCTGTATGAGGAAAATTGCACTCCTCGACAGATGCATCGTGTTTAAAGGAGCCATGAAGAGAAAACACAAGTTTGGTTCATTCGAAAGATGCCTCGTTAGAACCATAACGACACCACTTATAACGCAAACTTCGCTCAAATAAGCTACATAATTACGAAAAAAGGAAATGACCATGCGACCCACCAGCTCATTTTCCGCAACAGAAACTGTAATGTCACTTGGGAATGCTCTGCGATTGGCGGAGGCCGGCAAAAGCAAACGCATGTTAGGCAGGGCTTACAGCTTGCATAGCGAGCTAAATGCCCGTGAAACATACTGCACATTCTTTTTATGACAAAGAACGGTGGAGTAAACGGTTGAAGGTCCGAACGAACTCGCAAGCGTGTGCGCCAATGCGTGCGAAACTAGCGCCGGCCGAGCTCGACATCGCGCCGTCGCGCAGACGAATTTTCGGGTTCGAGGCTCTTCGGGGCCAACGAACCGTTCCAGCACGCACAGCCGCGACCTTGCTTCGTATCGTAATCCCTTCACAGGAGGTTGGCCGTCATATCGCCAACCAGCAAAGGTAAAAATAGAAACGAGGGGAGTAAGGAACAGCAAGAAGCGACGAGATAGTGCCAGTCGTCGCGTAAGTTTCGAATGGTGTTGGCTTGCTGCTGTCGTTACGAGCTCGTTTCCAGTTTACAACCACTGAAAACTTCAGTTGTTCAGTTACGGCAGGAACCCTTACGTTAGCTCACTCCTGGGACATGCTGGCGCTCGTCGCCGACTTCGTCAAATCGCTCTGACCTTGGGGAAAAAATGCCGTAAACACCGCGCATTGACGCTCGTATCTTTCTGGTCGAAGCAGAGAGCTCGCGCGAACGGCTTTCCATACACGACACCGGCCAACTGGCATAAGTGATACTGCTACTGAAATTGAACTATTATTAACCGTAATCAAAATACGGCACATACGTACCAGTCTACATTCGTCCGTCGCGACGGGGCTGACGAGGCAGCGGTGCCGACGGCTGGGCGTTCGTCCTGTTGTGGCTATCGCGGAATGGTCGCTTTCCCGTCCACCGCGTATCCCACAACTCTTGCCGCTCGTGCACTTAGAAGCATTGAGCGTTTTTGTGGTGTGAGGTTGTTAAATGCAAGCCCGAGCTCCTCGGCGAGAGCTTTTGTTCTCCGGATCAGGCGATTCCATGACTAGGGCTGCGGGTGCACTAGGTTTTACTAGTATTTTTAAAATGGCCGCCGTCTCGATCGACTCCCGCGTGTGGGTGCTATATGGAGTCGACATACTAAGTATCTGTGTTATGGACCGGCTCTATGACGCCATTGTACACGTCACGGAATGTTCAATTTTAGCGGGGAGATTTAAAATTTTGGGCTTAAATTGCCTTATTTCTCAGTGAATAAAGCATAATTTGCTTCCGGAAAGCGCTTGGGGTACTATGAAACACCTAATCTTTCGAATAAAACAAACTTTTGTTTTCTCTTCATGGCTCCTTTAAATATTCATCTAAGAAATAGACATTTATGGCAAAAACAGTATCATAGTATTGCTCAGAAGCTCACAAGCTGGGAATCACTAAGTTGCCGCTTCGCTAAAGCGGGCGTAAAAAGCAAAGACAATAAGAAACACAGGACCCACATTTGGAACTTTAGCGAAGTAAGCTTGTCAATTTCATCGTTTGTCCTGGTCGCTTCCTGGCCGTTGAAGTTGAACCCTGGCTGGCACCTTCTTTCCCCATGGCTGCGTTCTGTTGCGCCAGAGCGCCCCGACACAAATTTGCCTGGTCTGAAGGAGTGCTGAACAGAGGGGCTGAATCGGCTGAATCATGCCTCGCTGTGCCAGCCCGCGGCGAACATGCCCCTATATACATATCTGGAAGGAGCGCAGAGGAGTCGCCCTCCCTTCTCCCTCTTCGGCGGACCCGAGCAAGTCCGTTCGTCGAATTCGAAACTGCGGACAGTGGAGAGAGAGAGAGAGAGAGAGAGAGAGAGAATCAACTTTAATCGAGCCCATTAAGTGGTTAGTGCACGCAGGCACCAGATGGGGTGGAACCTTCTTCGCGGGTCCCATATGCATCCAGCAGCTCCTGGCCCCTGACTGCCAGCGCGAGTTGGGTCGTCAGGTCGGGGCTGGACAACAAGGTCTCCCATCGCTCTCGGGGATTGCGGTTGGGGAAGTTGGGGGGAAGGGGTGGTGGGGGGTTCTTGAGGTTAGTGCACTCGGCTATGACGTGTGCCAGGGTGCCTTCCTCGCTCTTGCAGAACGGGCACTTGATATCGTGCTCCTCCGGGTACATTTTGTGTAAGAGGACGGGATGCGCCAGCGACCCCGCCTGTACTCTGCGTGCGATAGTCTGTTGGTTCCTGTTGAGGTGCCGGTGAGGTCCGGGGAACCTACGCCTGCCTTCCCTGTATAGCTCGGTAATGTCTCTGTAGCTCGTGACGGGGCGCGGTAGTCCCGGCTCGTCCTCGGCCCGGTTGGTCAGTTCTCGGGCGTAGTGGTCGGCGAGTTCGTTGCCTTCCACCTGCGAGTGAGCCGGCACCCACACGAGCTCTATGGCTCGTCCCGGTGGCCTGCGTCTGGACAGAAGCGCTAGTGCGGCAGGAGAGACCCTTCCCTTGCGGTAGCTTGCGTAGGCCATCTTAGAGTCCGTGACCACGGTCTTCGCTCCCGGCTGTGCGAGGGCGAGGGCCACGGCCAGTTCTTCGGCTTCGGACGGGTTCGTCGTTCTGATCGACGCGCTGGTGACCAGTCTGTCGATGGTGGTGACGACCGCCGTCGCTCTGGTTCCATGTTTGGGGAGCGAGGCATCCGCGTATAGAATCTTCGGGTCCTCTTCCAGCTGCCGGGCTAGTGTTCTAGCCCTCGCGGAGCGTCTCTCGTCGTTTCTCCCCGGCTGCATGTTCCTGGGGAGCGGTTTCGTCTTTATTGCATCCCTCCATTCCTGGGGTAGCCTTTCCGTTGTCGGTTGCGGTTGGATCTTCCATCCCACCTTGCGCAGAACGGCCCGGCCGTGCTCGGTTCGGCTCAGCCGTATTCTTTGGTTGGAAAGGTGGGCTTCCACCAGTTCTTCCACCGTGTTGTGCTTGCCCATGCCCAGCAGCTTCTGGGTGGACGAGTGGACGGGCAAGCCCATGGCAAGCTTTACCGCTTTCCTGATCGTCGTGTTCAGCGTTTCTCGGTCCGCCTTTGTTAGCTGGAGGTACGGGGCGGAGTACGTGATGCGCGACACGACGAACGCCTGGACCAGGCGCAGGGCGTCGTCTTCTTTTATGCCTCGGTTCTTGTTGGTGACCCTGCGGATCATGCTCAGGATTTGCTCGGACGTTGTCTTAATCTTGTTGACAGCCGCGTACGCCTTTCCGTCGTCCCTCAGCAGGAGTCCTAGGATCCGGATCTGCTGCGTGGGCTTGATTTCTGTGCCTTCGATGGTGACTACCACATTCGGCGGCGGCTCTTTCTTCGGTCTGCCGGGTTGCACCAAGAGTAGCTCCGACTTCTGCGGGGCGCAGCTCAGGCCGCATGTTTTTGCGTACTCGTGGATGGTCGTTGCCGCTCTCTGCAAGGCTTCCTCCACCCAGGCATCGGACCCCGCGCGGTTCGTCCACACCGTTATGTCGTCGGCGTATAACGCGTGGTCGACGCCTTCGATTTCGTTCAGTAACTGGGGCAGGGGCAGGAGGGCCAGATTGAAGAGTAGAGGCGACAAGACCGATCCCTGAGGGTTGCCCCTATCTCCGAGCTCTATTGGCTCCGACTTTTCCGCTCCTATCCGGATGGTCGCCGTTCTCTTTGTCAGGAAGTCTTTGATGTAACCGTACATTCTGCTGCCGCAGCCCGTCATGCGCAAGTTCTTAAGCACGCTGCAGTGTGACACGTTGTCGAAGGCCCCCTTGAGGTCCAGTGCCAGTATTCCGCGTGGTGCGTGTCTGGATGCCTTCTTGATGACCAGTTCGTGCAGCTGGACAAGGACGTCTTGCGTGCTCAGGTGCTGACGGAACCCGTACATGGTCGCCGGCATCTGGCCCGTCTCGTCCAGGAGTCCTTCGAGTCTTCTGAGGACCATGCGCTCCATGACCTTGCCCACGCAAGACGTTAGCGAGATCGGTCGCATGTTCTCAATCGTCAGAGGCTTGCCCGGTTTGGGTATGAACCTCACCTCGGCCTCTTTCCACTCTGCGGGCAGCTCCGAGCGTTCCCAGGTTCTGTTGATGTGCCTTAGGAGCTCGTGAGCCGCTGCATCGCTCATGTTGTTCAGTAATTTGTATGTTATGGCGTCCGGGCCGGGCGAGCTGTTCTTGTTGCTTTCGTCAATTGCCGTTAGCAGCTCCGTAATGATGAAGGGCTCGTCCATCTCCGCATTTTTCCGGTCCCCCGTACTCCTCAGGTATCGGGAACTGTCCCTTTTCCGTCTTTATATACTTTGCTTTGAGGTCCGCGATGAGTCTCTGACTGTCTCCTCCGTAGACGTTCAACACCTTGGTGAGGTCGCGATCGGTTGCAGACTTGCTGCTTAGCGGGTCGATCAGGTGTCTGAGCAGGCACCAGGTCCTTCGCGCCGACAGCTTGCCCTGCAGTCTGTCACAGGTGTTCATCCAATTTTCGCGGCAGAGCTTGGCGGCGTATTCAGAGATTTGCTTGTTGAGCAGGGCTATGCGTTTGACCAGCTTCTTGTTGCGTCTCTGGCGTTTCCACCTCCGCGTGAGGGAGTGTCGCGCCGCCCACATGTGGGCGAGCTTGGCATCGACGAACGGTGTCTGTGCCGTTGTGGTCACTTCCTGCGTGAACTTATCGAGCGCAGTTTTTTGGTCTTTCGCCCATTCCGTGTACGTCCTTTGGCTGGAGTCCTCCGCTTCTTCCTCGGGAGTCTCCTCCGCTTTTTCCGTCCACTTGCGCATGCGGTCCCAGTCGGTGATCCTGGCCTTGCCGAGGGCCGCCCGGATAGTGGGTCCCTTGATTGTTATGCTCAGGATGTTGTGATCCGATCCGAGGTCGACCTCCTCATTGCGCCAGGTAGCATCTAAGGATCCCGCCAGCCATGAGAGATCCGGTACGGTGTCGCGGCTCGCGCTGTTACCCCTTCGAGTCGCAACGCCCGGCTCGTTGAGGAGTGCCATCTCCTGGTCTTCCATCGCCTTCGCGAGGGCCTTTCCGCGTTTGGACTGAAATTTGTAGCCCCATGTGGTGTGCGGGGCGTTGAAGTCGCCGAGGATCAGGAGCGGCCTGTTCCCCGCCAACTGCTTCGCCTGGCTCACCATCTTGTCAAAGTCGTACTTCCTGCGTGACGGTCGGCAGTACGCGCTCATAACGAACAGGTTTCCGCTGCTTCCGATGGTTCTCGTGTGGATCTCGACCAGGGTATGCTCGCAGCCCTCTTGCGCCGTAAGGTGCTGGGTTGCTGCCACGTTGTTGCGCACCAGGATCGCCGTGCCCCCTTCCGTCGGGTCCGTGTAGGACACGTATCCCGGTAGTCTGGGTCTGCCGTGCGTCTCCTGTAACGCAATCACGTCCGGCTTCTGGTCAAGGCCGTCAATGTGTAGTTGAAGTTCGGCAGCCTTGTTGCGGATGCCCCTGCAGTTCCATTGGTAAAGTAACGTTGTCTCCCCCCCGCAGGATCTCTTCTTACGGTTTGGGCTCATCTTCGTCCGAAGTCGTTACGCGGCCGCGTCTGCTCGCAACCGTCTCCTTGATTTTACTGGTGCGACCCTTTTTCAAGGCCGCAAATCGGCTCTTTGCGGTCATTGCCGCCATCTTGGCGGCTTGCCGCTCTTGCTTGATTGACATGCCCTTCACCTGGGTTTCCATAGCTTGCAGTTCGGCTCGAATGACGCCGTACTGTTCCGTAATTTGATTGATGGCCGCTAAAATCGCTGCCATGTCGCCTCCTTGCGCCGGTTGTTGTTTCTGACTAGACTGTGGCGTCGCCGTCTCCTCGCGCCTCGAGGTTTCGGCGTCCATCTCCTCTTGGTTCGGCTGCTCCGACGTGGACGGGCTCACATCTCCTCGCGCGATACTAGAGCAGAGTGGGTCCCTTCGTGGCACTTTGCGCTTTGCGTTAGCGTCCCCGGACGCTTCGTTTGGTTTGACTGCCCGAGCCGCGGCCCTACCGCTAGCTAGCGCATCCATCTTCTCCATCAGTGCCCTGATCTGCATGTTCTGCAACTGGATCTGAGTATTTTGCCTTTCTATGAGCTTTTTGAGTTCTGCGCACTCACCGCACTCTTTCCGAGTCTCGGCGTTTTGATTCATGGTTGCGGGGGGAGGAGAGGGAGGGGGCTTGAGAGGAGGAAACTCCATCTCGTTCGCGAGAGCGACGGGAGACCTGTCGGTCCAGCCCACCTTTTTCTCGGCGTTCCTCCGTCGACTTGACCCGGCCCGGGCTCTCGACCTGGACCTGGATCTCGAACGGGACTCGCTCCTGCTCCGGCTGTCGCCTCTCGCCACCGTCTCCCAGCGGCGGCCCCGGGGGCCGGCCGATGGCGTGCGGCCAGCCCCCTTTGGGGCGTCCCGGGACCGGGACCGTTGGCGACTCTGGTGTTCGCCCTTGCGGGTTGGTGTTCTCGAACGGCTCCGCGAAGAGCTGCTACGTTGGGGTCGCCCTGTAGGACCTCTGTTTCTTGGGTTCTGTTCGTCTTCCGCCCGGCGGCGCTCCCAGCGCCGGCGTCGTACCACGTACGGTGTCTTGAATCGTGCCTTGCAGGCTCGGTCGGCGGTGAGGTGCTTGCCGCCGCACAGGCCGCACGTGGGGATGCAAGTGTGGTCTGAGTCCGGGTTGGCGATGCCGCATCCCCGGCAGATGCGGTTTTGGGGACTGGGGCACACGTCCATGCGATGACCGACGCGGCCGCACTGGTAGCAGACATCTATCTGCTTGCGGTGTAACGAGCACTCCATGAGCAGGTTCCCGTAGCGGACGTAGTTTGGGACTTTGGGCCCCGTAAAGGCGATGACGACAGACGTGGTCTTGCCAATCCGGCTCGCCTGAAGTGCCGTCGGGTTGTGCTCGTGGACCACCAGCTCTTGTATTTCTTGGGCGGTGTCCGTTAGCGGGATGCCCCGTATGACTCCCTTGACTGTACCGTGGGGCGCCGACTCGTACGCGCTCACCTCGTGGACCGTCCCGTTGATGACGATGCGCTCCACCTGGGCGTACTTGTCGGCATTCTCCCTCTTCGGTGTGCTTACGACAACGATGTTCTGCTGACGATTTGAGCAAACGACGTCGTTCTTGGCCTCGGCGCTGTCGACTTGCGCCGCCAATGGCGATGGCTCGGCTGATCTCCACTCGGGACACTTGCCCTACTTAGAGGCCGCCCCGGGGTCTCATCACAATCTTGATGTCTTCTTTTGGAAGGTCCGGACATGCGGGCGGCCCGCAGCAACTTCCCCTTGTTTACACTCCCCGTCTTCCGGTGAAGTGGGCTTTCGCCGGTGGCGCCCCCGAGGGCTCCGCCACGTCGGCTGTCGCCGTTGGTGGCTTCGGCGCCATCTTGGCCTGCCTGCTTACTTGGCGTTAGGCTTAGCTTTTCTTCGCCTTTTTTGCCTGAGTTTCTCGCGGGCGATTTCCCACCCAGCGCTTTGGAAACTTGCTCTGGCGATATTTCTTCGCCATCGACTTCGATTCTCATAACGGTCGACATTTTAGATCAGTGTCCGCTCTTCCAATTAGCGACAGGGTCGTTAATAGCTATAATTTGGCGAGCGAGGACTCCGTGGAGCGGTCTTAGGCCTATAGCCTACCACGGCCGAGGCCGGGTGGTTCGTTAGGCTTAGCGAAGGGTGCTCCTCACGGGCCACAAAATCGGCTCTAATTGTCAAAAAAATGATCCCCTACCTCGGAATCGGGTACCCCGATGGTCCGCGTAACTTCATACACACGATCGATGCATTCTCATTAGAATCCAAGTTGATTAACCGGCGCAATTAGCGAAAAAGGACAGAGCACTCGTGGAACACGTCCGCACTGCTCGGCTGCTAAGTGGCGCCCCCCCCCCCCCCCCCCCCGGACCGTGGAGAGTCCTACTTGGAGAGATATGAACTGCTCGCGCCGACTCGCGGCTGATGAACGAGCCTCCGGGGGGCGCCGACGGCGCGTCCCAGCGGCGCGGCTAAGAACCCAGCTGAGAACTAATCCTACACTTTGCTTTCTTGGCATGATGTGCATCCACTAAAGATGCAATCAGTCGCGAAGTCACTGCCGTACTTAGGCGGCCACACGCACAAAGTAAGAGGAGACGACGCCGCCCGTGTACACTTACTAGGGAGCCGCATATCCGCTCATTTCCTGTTTACTCCTTCCGCCACCCGGGCGCTTGCCCGACGACACAGGCAGCGGACGAAAGTTGGTGGGGTTCGCAGAGGCGCCAGCGGGGTCGAACGGGTTAATGGGCCGTCAAAAAACGTCGCTTTCCATACAGAAGTCCCCTTTTCCTAGCTTTCTGTTAGCTTCCGCTGTCAGGTCGCGGAAAAACTCTGCGTCTGCGGCAAAGCAAAGCCGCAGGGGTTTATGCAGAATTTCGATTTTGGGGGGGTGTCGGTGGGATGTTTAGAGTGTGTTGTATAAATCCCTAGGTAGGGTGCTTGTGGTTGTGGAATCTTTTTGGGGAGGGTGGGGGGGGTTGTCGACAGTCCTTCTGAAGGGGTGTTGGGGGGGGTGTTAGGGGGGTGTGTATAAATCCCTGCAAAGCCGTACGCGTGCGTGTGCCCACGCCGCGCAGGTACCAGTCAAACAAAGCACTGAATCCTCCCCAAGTTGCCACCACCTCACGGCGGCGATCCGTGCTGCGGTGGCTAATCCGCTTGTCGGCGACTTCGAGCACCCATACCCTCGGCGGGCCGAATGCGGCACCTAACGACCGTAGGTGATGACAAAAGCCCTGGGCGGCATCTCCCTTTAGTCGGCGTGCTGCGTGCTGACGGTTTCCCCCATTGGCGGCATGTGGCCGACGCCCGAGAAGCTGTTGTTCAAGGAGTCCCAGAGCGTGGGCAATGGAGGAGATGTTTTTTCCGGGACTTCGATATTGGTCGTCCCGGGAACTTTCGACCTTCGGCAGAAAGCGCCACCGGAGGCGGCAGACTTTCAGCTACGAGAGGGGGAAAGATGCCCTCTCAGTGTGTGGTGTGCGCGCGCTTGCGTGCATTTTGACCTTCTCGGAATTTTTTCCTGATTGGTGCCTCCTGACCACAGCGTGAAGACAGGGAGAAAAGGGATGGACAAGCAAAGTCTATCAATCTCGCGCCAACCAGGAACGCAATGCCTGTTCACTCGACCCCTGAACATGTAAATACTAGTATAAAGCTTCTTCTTTCTCGATCGACTGGTCCTGATGACTTGCCGCGGCACGACACCAACTCGTTCCACTTCGACCACGATACCCCGCAGTCGCAACAACACGCTATTGCTCTAATTCCGCGTTTATTTTAAGTCTGTGGGAAAGTTATGCGGCCTTACAAAATAAAGTCCTATTTAGCTGTGGGATAATAGCGGGAATAAGCGTAGCCTTTCAGTATACTACGGTTGATTATTTCTTTTTATCTCTGAGACTATCATCATTAGTATCTTTATTTGAAAAAGCAGAGAAAGTAACATTATTTTTTTCCGCTTTCCTGCGCATGCGAAAACAGCGCGTGACTGCGCGCAATTGCTTGGGGAAGGAACCTGTCGCTTTCTAACGTATTTCGAAGAACTTGTAAGATTCTCTGGCGGTTAAAGGCCGACTGGACAAATTTCGGGGGGGGGGGGGGGCGGGCCCCCCCTGCCCCCCCCCCCCCTGCCTACGTGCCTGGTACACCCGCCTCTCACTAGAGCCTGCATGTACACAGGGGCACGAGCTCCCGTGTTTACTGTCATCAAGCTTTCGACTGTACGTTTAAATTTCGTGGTAGTGCCGGTGGCGTTTGTGCGAAGCGACCCCAGCAGTTCGTCTACCCTGCACATCCAGCGTCATGGCTGAGGGCAGTGAACAGGCCGTCAACCTAACCCTGAATGCCGTGCGGCTGCGTTGAACAGACTTCGACCTGGACCAACCGGAAAACCGACATGCGTCTTTCGCGCAGTGGCTGTTGATGGGCAACTGCAAGTGAACGCTGGAAAAAGTGGCGGAAGCAGGCTTGTACCACTGCCCCAAAGATGACGAACCGGACCTTGCCCGCTGCTACGTGTGCTTCAAGGAACTGGAGAGCTTGTAGCCCGACGACGACACGTTCGAGCAGCACGCGATTCCGCCGGCTGTGCGTTCGTTCAACTGGGCAAGAAGAAGCAGGAGATGACGCACTTCGACTACCTAAAGCTGCAATGCGAGTGCACCAAGAACAGAGCACACAAGCTGTACGAAGTGTGTGATGCTCAACTCGAAAGAGAGCGAGAGAGACACACATTTATTCAGTCCTGTGGTTAACTTGTGCGTGGTGGCCACCGGTTTGAGTTTGGAGCCGATGGTGGCAACCCTTGTGACCAGGAGTGTTTGCACGTCCAGGTCTGAGCTGCCCAGCGCACCTTCCCACTGTTCATCACTAACACTAGCTAGTTGGTGACAATTCATGACTGTATCATCATCATCACCACCACCACCACCAGCAGCCATTCTATGCCCACTTCAGGGCAAAGTAATATCCCATTATTCTCCAATTATCCCGGTCCTGTGCTAACTCAACTGTAATTTCAGCACGCAAAAAACACGGACTGAACGAAAAGTTAGACTGCGCTGGTCTTCGCGTCTTTTTCGTTCAGTCCTCGTTTTTTGTGCGCTCAAGATACAGTCATGCTCATCGCTATTTACATACGGGGGTATTTACATTTAAATTGACATTTTGGGGGGCATGCCCACGTAGAGTAGACAAGTGTCAACTGAGAGGGAGCAGCGTGAGCTTACGCGCGAACTGGACAAGGTGCCCAGGAAAGTGCACTGATTGCCGCGTACAACGAACCCAGCGACCTTTCAGAGCGGCCTGCTTTTCGCGACCTCCGTGGAACTTTGCAACTTTCATGACACTAACCACTTTACTCTCCTGCTTCTGCAGTGCTCACAATAAAAATATGGAACAACTCGAACTCTGTCGAATTTTTATTTCTTTGACGGGTTGCAAAATAGCTCAAGGCACAGGCCAACAACTGATTCGAAGGTTTGCGAACATTCCGAACTAATACTTCGCGAATCGTTTTTGGTATTCCATTAGCAACGCTGTTTTAAATATTTGAAATTTTTTAATCGAAACATCGCATACACAAAGTTGTTTCGCCTTCATAAATTAAATGTAGCCTCGGCTGCTGGAAATCGATCCCCAGAGATTGTATACAGCCTCCCAAATTTTTAATACAGCCGGGGCGACGACAGATTCGCATGTCGGCGTATTATCACGGAGTTCAGCAGCAAAATAGGCGAGAGTACGCGCACGCGCATAGGGGTATCTGCTGTATTAGTGTTGTCTGCTACGCTGTTTCCTTGCGAGTGGTAAACCTTCTGCCAGTGCTTGAGTGACTTTCTTCATGAGAAACCGTGGTTTTCTGAAGCGGATGCGCAATCAAATGCGCATTTGGTTTTTCTTTTGGATTACTTGCCCCGCACAGCGTGAGGAATGCCATTGAACGGATTAATCGAAGTATAACAATACCGGTTTTATGGCCGCAATGGCCTTAGGCTGCTGCGCGATATAATGCGATAAATGACAAATCCGGTAAAAATATTATGTGAGGGGTTTCAATCGCGAGAAGATCAAAATATGCGCTTACTGTGTAACAGAAAGCAGGCAGCACCGTGTCTGTTATTTGTACATTGATCCCGTATTGGTGCGTTTCTGCTCCCATTAGCACCCTAGCGTCTCAAAGAATGTCTCCTCCTCACGTGCCACTAGAAGCAAACCCGCAGGCAGTAGCATGGTCGCTGACCGGGAAAGTCCAAGCGGGATATTGCTGCCACATTGGGGGCAACCCCGGCTACCGTGAGTAGAATAATTCGAACATTTCATGACGAAGCCCGCGCAGCGGTGACGGCTCGACATGTTCAGCGAAAAACAAGTTAAAGGAAGGACCAATTCATTGTTACTTTTGCCAGAGCTGTACCGTTCATAACAGCAGGCCAAATAAAGGAGGCGACAGGGTTAAATGTCAGCGATGAACTAGTCCGCAGTCGCCATCGGGAAGCCGGCTTGCCAAATCAAGTTGCTGCAGAAAGCAGGCCTGCTTGGTGCAGTCAACAAAGCCAAAATACTGGAAGTCGCTCGCCACCGTCTCACCTGGACCGTTGATGACTCTCACCGTGTTGCATTCACCGATCAGTCGACGGTATGCACACAGTGGAACCAAAAGCAAAAAGTATACCGGCCAGCATTGATAAGGTTTGTGTTTTTTTTTATTTTTCTGTTTACTTGTTGCTATTAGATTGGGCAGACATTTATATATTTCTCTTTGGTGTAATTGCCTTTTATCTACGAGCAATGTGAAACGCGTTGTCTGTGTTGATGCCCTTAGCAAAAGTAATTTTTTGCTTCTAGGCATGCCCCACACTACGTTCAGGAGGCGAAGGCAAGTGGCTGTAGGGGCGTTGTGTTTGGGGAGTCATTACCAAGGACGGCCTGAGCCCCCTCTTTCGGATATCGGGCCGTTTCTCCGCTGACAGCTGCATCGACGTTATTGATTCTGAACTTCTCCCACACTTGCTTGACGGTCCCTCCCCGGATGGGTTCTTTAACTTCCAGCACGACCTTCTCTGGTGCACAGTACTCGTGCTGTAAATACACAGCTTAAAAAGTTAGCATAATGACGTTGCCTTGGCCGCCACAAGGGGCAGATCTAAACACAACAGAAAATGCGTGGGCATCCTCAAATCTATACTGTCGAAGATGAATCTCCACCATGCATCCACCGATCAGATGTGGGATGCCGTGATGGGGCAGTCTGAAGAACGATCCCCACCTTGTGCCTGCGTTGTATAACTCTCTGCCAAGGCGCATCGTTGGTGCTGCCCAGTCGGATGGAGCATTCCACCGCTTCTAACTTTGCAGTTTTTTCGGTCAAAACCTGAACGAAAATCGTTAAAAGTAAATAAGACAAAAAACAACTTGCCCCTAACATACACACTTGCTTGCTGCAATGCCCTAAAGCATGAATAAAGTACTACTAGCAGGCTTCAAGTTCTGTGTATTCATTTCGTTTAACGCAGATACTTGCATGTCTGTATTTTCTGACGTACGCAGAAAGGGGCAACTGAGATAAATAAATATCGAGAGAAAAAGATAAGTATCTTGCCCCCAACGCTGCTCAGCTAACTTTGGCGATAGGGAAACGGGCTTGCAAGAAAAGAAAAACAGGGGGTGTGTTGTCCTGAGGAGAACAGCAGAGCAGACTACGCTCACACAACAGATTGTTCTATGCGCGTGCGCGTACTCTCGCCTATTTTGCCGGGGAACACCATGATAAGGCGCTGACGTGCCGATGGGTCAACGCTCCTGCTATCTTTAAAAATTCGGGAGGTGAACCTGCTCTAGTTGAGTGAAGTCCTCGACGTGCTTGATATCGAATAAAGAAATTACTTTTCGATAGGTCGCAAATGCACCTAGGCCTTTTCGGCAACGCTTTTGAGTACTGGTTAGGCTATTGTGTAGCACTAATGTTTTAGTAATACATATTTCCTTTTTGTTTTGGTTTCTTTCACCGATATGTATAACTTATCGAACGCGGTAATAGCATTGTTACGTGGTGGCAGGACGAGAACAGTGAACGATTAGGAACGATCTATTTACACTATTTACAAGTGGCCGCGTTCGAGTCCGCTCAGTCTGCAGTCCCGTTTTTTTCCTCGTCTTCTTCGACGCCGGACTGTGGCGTTGTGGGGGATTCTCCACCTGTCCCATGAAAATATTACATCGAACTTTAACTGTTCACTTAACAATACGTCGCTGGATTAACAAAATTATATTACCCTTCTTGATTGCGACGTTGTCATTTCAAGAATGAAAGCGCGAACCACTCGCACCAGGCGTTCTATACGGCGTGAAAAATCTGCGTCATTTTTCTGCGTCTTTTTTTCTTTAAATATACAGAACCTAAGAACTGTGTACAGAACTAGCGTCATCTAGTGGTTTGCGACCCCCTCACCCCCGTGAGCCAATAGGCCGACTCAACCCTACATCATGCCGTTTCTTCGTGTTCTAATGAAGTAATATAAGTACAATGCTTTCTGCTGAGCTTTTAAAGCGTTAATCACGCTTGTAGATTACTTGAGATATCACCCTTTTTAATGATAAAAAATAATGACTGAAATATTTTGCTGTCATTTTAGAGAATTTTCCTGGAAAAACTTGTTCGCATATAGAGGAACAAAAATAATTTTCATTTCCCCAGAAACCAAGAAAAATTAACCTGGCAACGGAAACACTCGATTAAAGAACCAAAGCTGTGCTGCAGGGGGAACGGAACTGCGATGAGCATCGTTAGCTGGGGTATCATGGAGTATGCGGGCGTGAGGTGTAACGAAATCGAGTACGGAGGGATGCGTACTTGCACAGTGACAATATTGGCTACTCCTTTTCAACGAATTCACCAATTAAGCGCTGGACACATGTACGACTGGTGCACGCGATTCGCATGCGACTCATCGTTAGGACCTGTTTTGGCGTCGTTCGCTGGTCGGAGGAGGCTCACGACGTGCGACTGGCAAGCCAGATGCAGTCGTGCCGTCGTTGAGATCGTCGTGAGGCCACAGCCAATGTGAGCCCGCTGAGCCCGCAACCGGCTTGCGTTGCTCGGGCGCTCAGGCTGGCTCGGGAGATGGGAACTTTAGGCTTAGCATTCTGGCAGATTGGCGGATATTTGATCGCCGCTATCTGTGCAGCTGCGAATGACAATCCGTAACACAACTACACTATCATCCCCTTTCTCGCATGTGGAACTTTATTTAAGCTATAAGTGCCGTTTGAGCTATCGGTGACCAAGACCTCTGCGTAGCCTGTTTCGGTGCTTCCGCGCAGGTATTGCCATCTCTCGGCCCGTGGGCGCACCGCGCGCCGCGGCGACCGGTCAGCGTGGGCTTGCATCGCGGCAGATATCTGATCGCTGCTTTTAAAAGAAGCCCTGACAACAATCCCCAGCACAATTTTTCACCACACAACCACCTACTTTCTCGCATGTGGAACTTCATTTTAACGATCACATTGATTCAGAAGAGCAGCGACAAGCGTTTGCTACCGTGGTCTGCGCCGGTCGAGCCGCTGAGTGTGCCGAGCTGGCAGGCGCGGCCGGCGTGTGCGCGGACTGTTTCCGAAGGCAGAAAACGCTTCACGATTGCCTGCTTTATCCATTTCTTGCGAACAAACGCGCGGAATCTACAAATTCAGCTCAGCGATCGTCGTAGTTGACCATGGAGAAAAACTGGGCGGAGCGACGCCGACGGCGCATCGTATGCGCGCATCGGGTCATGTGTCTCAAATTCACGCGTACGACTAGTTGTGGCGACAGTCGTAACGATCAGTCGCATGCGAATCTCGTGTACCAATCGTACATGTGTCCAGCGCTTAAAGACACATTTCCATCAGACGGTACCAACTTTTGAGACATTCGATTTTAAGGAGCATAATAAAATTTGGAGCACACCTGTAGCTCCGCCTTTAAGCATTGGAAGCGATAGCGTTATGGGGCATCCGTTTTCATCGCCTTATTCGTCGCTTGTCGTGCTCTCGTGAGACGCAGTGACGAGGCTGTCATGGCACAACAGTCCCTTGTTTGTACGGCGCCCGTGAGCGGTGAAACCTTTCCGCTCCAGCTAGCGCGCCATCTGTTGAGGCAGCGCCTTGCGATCCAGACGGTTTCAGTGGGAGCTGCAAGGTGGCGCTATGGGAGTTTTTGCTCACTGGCAATGCCACCTACGTCTCCGGCTTTTCTGTGACAAGGTAGCACTAAACATTAAACTGAAGCGGATTAAGTTCGGGCAAATACATTCGTATTGAGCACAGCACATTTTGTGCTTCTATCTGTTTTTTGGCACAATCAAGGCTACTTATATAAATACATTTATCTCTATTCAAAAACATCTTCGTGTGTGCCTTGCGAGGCTAACGAAATGTTTTCATTTTATTTCCTGTGCATTTTTTGCACCAGCTAAAAACTGTCAGACAATGAAGCATGAGAGCTCCTTCCCTTGCGCTTAACGACGCCGTCATCAGAAAGCGGTATGTGCCGCAAAGATCTAACTGCAAGTGAACGCCAATACGTACTTGTCATAATTAGTTCACCATGGTGTTGTTAACTATTCCGAGTTTCCGTCTGCTGTCAAGAGAGCGAGAAAAAGTAAACGCTTATTTAAATCAACAGTGGGATTGTACTGAAGCTTGAAGGAGGCGTCCTCAGTCCAGGATGCCTTGAGCGCGGGCAGCATCGACAGCGCTTTGAGCCAGCCGAAGGTGGTCGTCCAGGCCGGTGCTCGCCAAGGCGCTCTCCCAAAGCTCGACAGTAGAAAGTGGCAGGTTGGGAGGAATCAGTGGGGATTGGTCACACCCTCCGACCATATGGCGTAGCGTTCCGGGTTCTCCACAAAATCGGCAAAGCGGGGATTTCTGGCGGTTGAAAAGGTGAAGCCGGATAGAATTGGGGAATTTATTCGTCTGGAGAGCACGTAAATGACGCTCGTGCTCTCGTGGTTGAGATTTGTGGTGGGGAGCGAGTGTCTGACGCGACAGCCTGTAGTGCTGCGTGACCTCTGCGTAACAGGTCAAGGGCTGCATGCGCACAGGTTTGGCAACGCTGCTCTCGGCGCCCGCTCGGTGGGTCAATTCTCGAGCGATGACGTCCGCCGCCTCGTTTAGATACATGGAATTTTACATGACGACTATGGATACAGAAAACAGCTGTTTTATTGAAACTATTTCAAAACACACTACTTGACGTTGGACTGCTGAAACGAGTAGATAACTGTCATAAGTGTTCTCTACGCAAGTAACATTAGTACCGATCAGTTGAAGCCAAGCAGCATCGCCAAGTCAACGTGAAGCCGACATTCCCGAATTCATGGTCATTCAAGTTTTATTAAGCTAATTACTGCGAAGTATGCTAAATCGCTCATTACAAACATTCGTGTTTTCTGTCTGTCTCTTCTTTGCATCGCTGTCGTACCATGCTCACAGCGTTGAATGGGAGCGTTTTAAGGTGGAAGTGTTAAGTGCCCATTGTGCTCAAAACCATCGTTGTTGTCGTCTGGCCTAGAAAACTTCCGCCACTGTAAAGAGTAAGTAAAAACTGCATGTGTGATCCCATGAAATTTGAACCTGGGTCTTCGTAGTAGCAGACGATTGCGCTACCAGCTCTGCGCTATCTCACCATTTCGCAAGCGCTAGAGCAAAAGTTATTTAAGGCGTGTTTTTCTTGGGCTACTGAAACGCATAAATTTTGTCTGTCTGTCTGTCTGTCTGTCTGTCTGTCTGTCTGTCTGTCTGTCTGTCTGTCTGTCTGTCTGTCCGCCTGTCCGTCTGTCCGTCCGTCTGCCTGCCTGTCTGTCTGTCTGTCTGCCTGTCTGTCTGTCTGTCTGTCTGTCTGTCTGTCTGTCTGTCTGTCTGTCTGTATGTATGTATGTATGTATGTATGTATGTATGTATGTATGTATGTATGTATGTATGTATGTATGTATGTATGTATGTCCATGACTCGATTCAGCCACCTGGCCAAAGTGGAATCAAATCTCCGCAATAATATTGTATACTCACAGCCAAATCTCAACGTCTAAGTTCGGTGTTAATGTTCGCAGTTGTCAACATCGTTGAACAACAAGACCTTACGCAAATATAAGGCAGAAAATTTTTTAGTATACTGCAGACCTTCTCGGTCCTAGAAAGAGTGGTACATAGGGTATACAGACAACGTTATCACGTTTAGAAAGGCTCAGACACAATGCAAGAAAAGAAGAAAACTATTCGATTCCAAGTAGTGTAAAACAACAGTGCCAGAATGCAAAGTTCAGAATCACACGAAAAAGTACAATCCAATCCAAGGGAAAAAACTGCTTACAATAAATCCCCTATTTGTGCATTCGCATCTATTGTTCAAAACTGGTCAACAGTTTTAATCTTATACATAAAAGAATCTATTGCTATTCACTGCTATTGATGGAAGTTTATTCCACTATGCAATTGATGACGTAATAACAGTTTTTGGGAATGTTGTTGTGACTTGTGGGCAGTCGTATTGTCTTTTTGGGGTTAGTCCTCGTGGAATGCCTTAAAGGTGCAAGAAGATGGTCTTATCTGGATAATAAAGATACAGAAATTTAAGTCTAGAATGTATTCTCCGTTAAGAAAGACAATGAAGTTCGGCTCTTTTACGCAGATTAGTAATACTGGTATACCTGGAGTAATCTGAAAACACAAATCAAACTGCTAAATTTTGCACTCGCTCAATTTTATTAATAAGAAATTTTTGGTATGGACTTCAAATTATAGTTGCGTATTCTAGTGCTGGTGTAATCAAGGTCTTATAGGCGGGTAACATTACTGCAGGGGGAGTGTTACGGAGTTTTCTATTTAGGAAACCCAGTTTGCCTTGCGCTTTCGAACAAATAGCAGTTATATGTGGCTCCCAAATAAGGTGATGTTAATGTAACACCCAAATATTTAACTTGATCGCTTTTAGTAATTTCAAAATTGTCTGATGTATAAGAAACGTTCAGTGGTTTTTTTCTTCTTTGTGAAAGTTATGGCTACGGGTTTTCTTGCGTTCATTGTCATTTCGCACTGGGAACACCATGTTTGAATTTTTGTTAATGAGTGATGAAGGTTAATCTGGTCCTCAGCTCGATTTACTCTTCTGTACACGACGCAGTTATCTGCGAAAAGCCTTTTTGAACGGCTGAGTCAATGCCCATAGGAATGTCGTTGATGTAGATAAGGAATAAAATTGGTGCTAAGACTGATCCTCGTGGTACGCCCGAAAAGACGTTCAGGTTGTTGGATATGTGGTTGTTCAAAGCAACAAGCTGCTTTTTGTTGTGTAGATATTATGTTATCCATGTAATAATGTTATCTTCAATACCAATTTCATGCACTTTTGTTATTAGGTCAGGGTGGATAACGACATCAAATGCTTTTGCAAAATCTAGAAAAACGGCGTCTATTTGTCCTCCTTCATTCAGTGCATTCGCAATGTCGTTGGTAATCTCGGCTAGCTGCGTGACTGTTGATAAGCCACACCGAAAACCGTGTTGCCGATAGTAGAGTAGGTTGTTAGTTTCTAAATGTGTTATAATGGCTTTAGAAATTTATGTTCTTATATCTTGCAGCACATGCTGGTTAATGAGACCGGGCTGTAATTACTAGATTCTAGTTTGGAACCGGATTTAAGTATTGTAATGATAAATGCACAAGTAACATAAAGACGATATTCTTTCTTGAGGTACTAAAACGCAGAAATATTGGTCTGTCTGTCCTTCTGTCTGACTCGATTCAGCCGCCAAGCGAAAGCGGAATAAAATCTGTGCAATAGTCTTATATACTCAAAGCCACATCTAGACGTAAAGTCCGGTGTCAGTGTTCATACTTGTCAACATTGTTGAACAACAAGTCATTACGCAAATATTAGGCAGAAAATCAATGCACAAGTAATATTAAATACGATAGTCTTTCTTGGGCTGCTAAAACGCAGAAATTTTGGTCTGTCTGTAGTTCTGTCTGTCTGTCTGTCTGTTTCTCGATTCAGCCACCCGGCGAAAGTGGAATAAAATCTGCGCAATAGTCTTATATTCTCGCAGCCAGATCTAAACATCTAAGTGCGGTTTAGTGTTCATACTTGTCAACATTGTTGAATAAGAACAACACATTACGCAAATATAACGCAGAAAATCAGTTCACAAATCATATTGCATTGTTCTTTTGTTACAAAATTCATGAATTCTTTTTTTTTTTACGATAGCAAATGAAATACCTCAAACCTGGTGATAACCTAATAGGACATAACGAAATAAGGAATATAACGAAGTAAATGAAACTCCCCTTGAACTCTTCATCGAGAACCATGCATTTGAAACCTCGTTGTAACGAAGTAAAATTGAGCTGTAAATGAATAAAGCGAACCATTGGAGCCCCCCCCCCACCCCCCCTAAAAACAAGAAACTGGCCACGGTGCATGAAGTGTTCCTCGGTGTTCAACACTTTGAGTTCAATGTGACTTTTTTGCAATTATGTCAACGCCGATGCCGACGCAGTCACTACGGAGGAGGCGACCGACGGTGCTAGAGTCACAGATGTCACCGGAAAAACCGGCGCAAGCGAAAAGACGCCGTGGTCTCCCATGCACACGCGTTCAACGTACCAACTAACGTTCCCACACGCACTTGATGCGGTTGACCTTCTACGTCGCTTCTTCGGCGCCCATGGTGCGGCGGCAAAGTATCAACGCGGTGGCCACCGCTGAAAAGGAGGTCTCGCCTGCGATGTCCGAAACAAAGGAGCATCACGGACTTTTTCGCAGCTATGTCTAGCGGACAATTAAAGGCAGTGTACGCATTGAGTAAACAAAATATTTGTCTGTCATTGTCTGGTATTATTGCCTTAAATGCCTGCGGGTTCGGCTAGAAATCTCAGTGTGTCATAGAAACCGCCTTCGAAGCCTCTCGTGCTATCGTACATACGCGCATTCTCAAGTTGCGATGGCCCTGTTGTGTAGGCTGACCAAGCCGAGCAGGGATATTTGCCTCCCTTCACAAGTAAATGAATTTCAGTCCACCTATAAATTATCTATTGCGCCTTATAAGTTAAATCTTAGTGGTTAATGTTGAAACAGCTGCCAAATATTAACTATGGAAGGTGAATCAAATTGCTTAGCATGGAACAATCATCATTCATGAGTGTAGAGTATTCAGACTTAATTTTTATTACATATAGCAGTCATAAAGATTGCCGACAATAAATTAAAATCTGGATTTTTTTATTTTTGACAATTATATCTGCGCGTATCGGTTCAGCCAGGACCACCTGGAGGCGTTATTCAGCTGTATACATATGTTAGAAGGAGGGATTAGTAAACCATCCGCCTCGCAATCCGACACGCGTTGTACAGCCTTCCTCTTTAAGCCAATGGCGTGTCAGACCTTGCCGAATTTCCACGCTTCTATTCGAGTGTGCTGACAGCAACAAGAACGATGACCAAGTTGCACTACCAGAACTGCATGCCAGTAATGCTGCAGCTGATTATGAAATTTTCCTCTAATGCTTATTCTTGTTGAATTCACCAGCATTCTTATTTTCATCAAAAATAATGGGGGCATGATAATGCCATCAGCCCCTATGTAACATGTACTTAACACCACAGAACATATTCTGTGTGCAATTCCGGCAACGAAACAAAGAGAATTTGACATTGACAGCTGTGCCCACTCATTCTTCATCAGGTCATGTTTGAGACGTAAGAAGTTATACGTACAAGCTGAACCCAATTAAATCCTGTACACATACCTCACTACATTCTTCTCGTAAGTACTGCACATATGGTACATTACTGTTTGGCGGCGAGAACAAGCAAAAAGAAATACAGCGAAGGCAATGGGCCTATATGTACGAGCAATTCTCATCAAATTTTCTTTCACCGCAAGTATTCCTACCAGACCTTTAGGGGAGTTTGTAATGCTAACAGGGAGTCTAAAATGACCTAGCGTGCGAGTTGAAAGAAAGGAAGAAACAGAATAAGAAAGGCATCAAGGTTACTCAAGGAAAGAATGAGAAGAACGGTCCGGTCGGCTGCGCTACACATGGATATGGGAATAAGGGGCTTGAAATGGAATGAAAGGACTGGTATAAAATAAAGGATAGAAAAATGAGAAGAAAATAAAAAACAGGGCGTGTAAATAGCAAGTACAAAGAGAGGGGGTGGTGAAATTTCATTCTGAGAGAGGGGGTGGTGAAATTTCAAAGGGCAAAGAACCCTGCAGTGATACGATTGAACACTTGCACTACTCTATTTGTGTTTGTAAGAACTGAAAGCTATAGTCACCACCAACCCAGAATGGCACTGCATGTTTTGCATGATACCTTTTAGTTTCTGATTTGCTTTTGTTGAAATTTTGTTTAAGCTGCTATTAAATAGATTAATGGCAACCTAATCCAACCTGGCAAAATAATAATGTATGTTGTGTGACGTCCCTAACCAAACAACCAATGTCCAATCTTCTAAGCTTAACTAGAAAAAACGAAAAATCACTTGAGGGGTGTGCTGTTATCACCCGCCGGTGTTCGAAGTGTTCCGCCACAACAGATAGCGGGCGCAAGCTGCGTCCGCCAAGCTGTATGTCACGTGATGTTTGAGAGTATATATTATCAGCCATCGGAATAAACGGCGGGGTCTTTCGTTCGTAACCTTTAGCGCGGCTGTACGATTCCCTTCTGGCTTGCGCCGGCGCTTCGCGCATGCGGGCTGTGTCTCGACATGGTGTCAGAAGTGGGCGGTAGTCAACTATCTCTCTGAGGCCGGGTACAGCAGCGTTCCCAAGAAATGGAAAACAAGCCTGCGACGGTGATCCCGGCCCTTCAGCAGCCGCCACCGCTGGACTTTGACAAAACGTCAGAGTGGCCGGCGTGGATCGACCACTTCGATGACTACCGCTTCGCCACAGCCCTCAACGAACGCTCCGGAGTAGCCCAGGTGCGCACCCTACTTTATACAATGGGGCGCCAAGCACGCGAAGTCTTCTCTACGTTTGGGCTGACAGAAAAAGAAGCGCTGGCACTGACATGGGCTGCCGAAAGATTTGACGAGTACATACGTGGCCTCAATGTCGTCTTTGAAACGGATCACAAGCCTCTGGTGTCTCTATTGGGCCAGATGGCCATTGACGACATGCCGCCGCGAATTCAACGATTCCGGCTGCGCCTGATGCGATATCTGTTCAGTGTCCAGTACGTGCCGGGTAAATCGCTTATCACAGCCGACACACTATCACGGTCACCGGTGGCACTCGGCGATGGCGAAAAAACGTCGAGTGTATCAGACGTCACGGCGTATTCTAAGGCGTGTTTGCTGGGTTTGGAAACGGGGGACAATTTTTTGCTCAGAGTGAAAGAGTGTCAAATGAAAGACGACCTTTGTAAATGGTTGCACAGGCTGTGCCAAACCGGTTGGCCTAAAAAAACCCACCGTTCCTTCGTTCCTGATTCCATACTGGCAAGATCGAGCGTGCCTCAACATCATTGATGGTCTCTTGTGAAAGGAACGAGGCTGGTAATCCCGCAACCTTTAAGGGCAGAAGTGCTGCGCAAACTGCATGATGGGCATCAGGGCATCTGTCGATGTCGCAGCGTAGCTAAAGGTTCAGTTTGGTGGCCTCGATTAAGCACCGAGCTGGCCCAGTTCGTGAACCAGTGTGATGTTTGCGCACAACATGCGCCGCAACGAACTGAGCCCATGATAGCGACTGCGACCCCTTCATTCCCTTGGAGAGGGTCGGGGTGGACTTATGCGTGATCAAAGGTCAGGCCTACCTCGTCGTGGTTGATTACCTTTCGCGCTACCCCGAGGTTGCTATTCTCCCTTCCACACAATCTGGCGTGGTAATTGAAAGACTGAAAAGCATTTTTGCACGGCACGGAATCCCCTGAGTGCGTGGTGACCGATAACGGTCCTCAGTTTGTAGCGACTGACTTTGAACAGTTTCGCTAGGGCTTATGGGTTCCGCCATGTCACCGTCAGTCCGAGGCACCCGCAGGGCAACGGGAAGTTGAACGAATGGTTCAGACGATTAAGCACCTCATTTTAAAGTCCAAGGACCCTTACCTCGCACTTCTGGCTTACAGGGCAACTCCCGGAGTACTTGGAGTGAGTCCTGCGGAAATACTTATGGGTAGGCGGCTTAAGACAAGAGTCCCAATGCTACCCCCGTCTCCGAAACCCAGGACAAAGCAGCCCGACAGTAGCAGTGGCCACTGATCAAGAGGTCAGGAGGCGGCAGTGCCGTTATTACAACCAGCGCCACCGCGCCAGGCCACTTCCTAAGTTGGAAGTAGGGGACCGGGTGTGGATGACCGACTTGAAACGCAAGGCCACAGTCCGTGCACCAACGCCGCAACCCCCGTTCATACGTGGTGCGGACAGACGACGGGGTTGATCTCCGCAGGAAACAGGAGAAGGCTTTAACCGCCTACCGAGAGGACGGGCAAGCACAGAAACCTTTGAGTTTCCAGAGAATGAAGAGCAGCCGGGCGCTACACAGTTGGTCAACGGCACTGATCTTAACAGTAACCGGGGGTCGCTTAACCGTCGTCCAAATGAAAGGGGAGAAACGCGGACATTTCCGCGCAGGCGAGGTACTGCCCAATTGGATGGTAGCACAGGCGACTTGAATGCATCAGACGCGGTGCCTCGAACTGGCGACGTGGCCCATGGTGACTCTGCACGCACATTAACGAGATACGGTAGAGTGGTGAAAGAAGCCCATAAGGCTGGGTATTGATAAGTAGTTCTCTGGCGGTGTTGTTGTTTTGGTTGGAATTGTTTTTGTTTGTATAATGTATGTTCTTTACCTCGATGGTGCACGAGGATGTGTAGCTGTTGTCTTTGAAAGGGGGATGTGCGTTATCACCCGCCGGTGTTTCGAAGTGTTCCGCCACAACAGATAGCGGGGCGCAAGCTGCGTCCGCCAAGCTGTATGTCCACGTGATGTTGAGAGTGTATATTATCAGCCATCGGAATAAACGGCGGGGTCTTTCGTTCGTAACCTTTAGCGCGGCTGTACGATTCCCTTCTGGCTTGCGCCGGCGCTTCGCGCATGCGGGCTGTGTCTCGACAAGGGGGTTTCTCGATGCACATGACACAGTAATATTGGGTATTTAATGGTTATTTAATTTACGCTAATGCAAGGGCCACTACTTAAAAGCATTTAAACTGGAGACAAAAAAATTGGGCCCATCTCCCCGCGAGGGGGACTCGAGTAAATGCGTCGCATAGGGGGTGGGTGTATTGCGTTAACGTTTAGTGTTTGGGGAGTTGGTGGTAGTGAATTCGTTGTATCAGCATCTTCTTGACGTAGTTTGAATGAGTCAAGGATATAAGGCGCGTTCGTAGCGTCCCGTTCTGTTTCGGCTTTGTGGCGCAGTGGGTAGAGCACCATGTACATTGCGTTCCGCCCGCAGGGTCGAGGGATCGAAACCAGGCGCCGGATAGTATTTTTTTTATATAGTGTAGGGGGAGGGGTGCGGACTACGACTACGGACGTCAACGCGGGTGACATCGTGAGTTGCTGAAATGCTCTGCATTTAAAAGTGGACACATGTGCTGCAGGGGCCTCGTAGACATGCACTTACACAATCTCAGAAAGCGTGTTTGTTTAGCATAAACTGATGTAACAAATACGGTTTCCATTTACACTCATTTCTTTGAAGCATCGTCTAGTTCGAACTTCCATTCACTAAAAAAGCAAGCTCTTGTAAAGAGCACCTCAACAGATCGCGAAGACAATCTGCTGACGCATCCAGGGGGGGGGGGTCTTTGAAACATGCTAAAATAGCGCTGTAGAGACGGGACAACCAAGAAAAGACTACACAGGCCTAGCGCTGGATATCAAGTGCACTATTTTACCACACACAAAATAATGTACACAGAAAGAGCGCATGTGTGAACACGGGGGAAGCAACCAGGAAAAAATAATAAAATAAAGCAATCAGGGGGAAGTGATTTGTTTTTAAAGGAAGAAGAAAAAGAAATGGAATGGGGATATCATTGAGTTTTCGTGGGTGCTCACCTGCATTTAACACAGTCCGGATGCGGAAATAGTAGGGGAAATAGGATAGGAGAGAGAAAAGTAAAGATTAGAAAGGTAAGGAAAGAGTAGAGAAAAGTACTTTCACTGTGGTCGATTCCGTCGCACACAAAACCCCACGAACACTTTTGGCAGGAGTAATGATGCGTCCGGGTGGCGAGAAGACTCGAAGGGAACGGTGCAACGCGGGGGACAGTTTGCTGTGACGGGGAGCGAAATCTGCGGCGGTCCCCAACGCTTCAGAGTTTGCTCGATTGGAGTGCGGCCTACAGGCGGGTACTGTGGGGGCGGCAGCTGGCACTCGACCGCTCACACCAGCAGAGTGGAAGCCGGGCGACATCCAAATCCAGGGCAATGGCCCGCTCGTACAAGGGGCCTTCGAAATGAAGTCCCTCCGAAGCAGAAGAGCACAAAAAAACACGTCCGCTCAACTCCGAAGCGACAAACAAACTTCCGTAAAGCATCCGCAAAAAGGTACCTCGCCGAGCGTACGAAGTTCTCGCTAATCTACGCGTTACCCTCCTAAGTTGCGGAGAATGGAACACTGCATCTAACGCACTACCATGACACAAAAGTTTGTTACCTACCACAGGAAAAACTTCACACAACGAAAGGTTTACAAACCAAAGTTGTCACAGTGCGTTCTCTGCAAAGGAGGCTGCCATGGTGGAATTCGTTGGTTGCTAGGTTAATATCCACTACTGCCGCCAAGTCTAGTAGGTAAAAAGAGCGGGGAACGCTGTGAGGGTGGTATCATGGGTGTGCTAAAGTTTAGCATGGTTTCAATACACGGGCTGGCCGGGCAGCTTTTCCTCTAGAGTCACTAGTATTAAATATATGTGTGAGACAGCCCCAAAGGGCAAGACTGCACTGCAGCTATAAGAATCGTAGTGCGCGCACTACCCGTAGCAGTACGCCCTGGTACATCTATGTTTACGCGTGTTTCCGTAAGTTCCATTGTTTCATGCCACCATTTTAATGCTGTAAAATGCGTATGCATTACACTTAGCCGCAAATAGCTCGTTCTGCAAGCTTATAAAAATTTATAAGCCCTGCGTAACTTGCTTTCGCTTTTTCCACCCTCAGCCAACCCGGTGGCACGGCTGCGAATATTACGTCATATGTTGTATGTGCGGGAAATGAGCTAGTGAATCGCAAGTCCATTCCCTTTTAGGGGCGAAGCCATTTAGGGACTGGAGCTGTCTACTAAAAAAACGCCGGAGCACTTGCTTACGCTTCGCGGTGGAACAATTCACAACGCGTAAGAAAAAAACGCCGGAACACTAGTTTACGAGTTTACGCCGCGTGCTGAAGCGCTTCGTTCTTCAAAGACACGAGATTTTTGCAGTGGGAAAAACGCCAAGGCGCCAAGGATGCACTTATACACTGAGTGCTTCGCCCCTCCCCAGGTTTCACGTTAGTGGAGATGGTACGAGAGTTTTTCCTAAATGTATAGCTTATTTGTGCGACGTTTACGTTAAAAGTGGTTGTGGTGTCGCGTCGGCGACGGCCCCGAAGGGCGAAGCAGGAGACAAACGCCCGGTGAAAGAGTCAAGCCACAAGAGAACAATTTATTCAGTGACGTCATATATATAGCCTGGGGTTAGCCCCCTGGTGGTAGAACTACCGAAACGCTGAGATGTGAAAACCCCGGATACTACATACTCCTTCCCTTAAAAATTTTTTTTGTACTTCATCTTTCCCCCTTATAAAGAAAAAAAAATAAAAACGAGCAAATGACGTTCCCATACTCTACACAAACAACTGAGTCCACACAGGAAAGGTAATATCATCCACATGTCCAAAACTGTCACTTCACTTAAATGTACTTCATTGTATTTGCACTGTGCTTCACTTCACACACTGCACTGTTTCCTTTCCCATTTTTCTTTTTTCTTTTTTTCTTGTCGGCGGACTCGTCATACTCGACGTCCTCGATCTTGGGCTTTCCTCTTGTTGGACTTCTTGGCCTCTCCCTCGGGCTTGTTGGCTTCGTCGGCCTTTTTTGTGTCTTCCTCGGGCTTGTCAGCTTCTTCCTTTTGAAGCTCCGGCACCTGAACCTCTTGAGATTCATTTGTGCTCTCCTCTAGTTGCGACGACTTTGCGCGTAGTTGCTCTCGGTGATCTGCTAGTTGCGATTTT